>JALPQD010000058.1:1211691-1351691 GCA_023101885.1 Typhlomys cinereus | reverse complement strand
TTAACATTTTTAATTATTATTTCTGCTCATACAAACTTAATAGGTACACTGGTTCCCTTCCTCCCTCCTCTTCCCCCCGACCCCCCTGCTCCCCCTCCCCTCCCCTCTCCCTCCCCATCCCCCAGTGCCTCCCCCCCCAATCCCCGGAGAATTCTTTAATGTGCATGCCAGACTCTCCTCTGGGCCTTCCTCTCTGATGACGTACAAGGACTCAGTGGCATTTCCCTGAACCCTTTCCTGTGTTCCCCTTAAGCATAGGAACACTACTATGACTGTCAATTCCTTGCCTCCAAGGATCGTGGTGCCTTTAGCAAATGCTAGACTTTATGGGGTCAATAGTGTGTGGGACATTGCGGCTTTTCCACATTTTTTGAAAAAGGTAAACATCCAGTTTAGAAATGCTTCTCTCTTTCTCAATAAGCCCATGTATATGTTAATATACATACATATATAGACACAAAATATATGTACACTTGTACATAGATGCATATAAATAATCATATACACATTTTTCAGAAAAGTTAAACTTCAGGAATACCTTCCAAATAGCCTCACTATGTTTAGCTAACTTTAGACCAATTTTTTAATGAAATAATTTGGCATATTTTCTGTTAACCTTTTATCTGTCATCACTTTTTCTAATTTTAATATCTTTCACACCCAGGCTTAAATTACCAAATGTGATTTAAAGCTCACCCTGTTTCTCTTCCTGGGGTGATTTCATGACTTTGGGACTTCCTGCTCTTGGATGAAATCTTTGCTGCTCAGCAGCTGTCTTTGCCGCTCAGGAGTGAGCAGTGTGAGTCCTTCCCATCTCAGCAAAGAGGTGTGAGCCCTCCTTTCTCATATGGCTGTTCTCAAGGCATCTGCTTCCTGTCTCCAAGTGTAGCATCCCAATGGTGATAACATGCTGTACAGCGGAGGTTCTGTTGGGAACATAAATGTCCTCCCAACTAGGTCTTCTTCAGTTACCAAGGGCTTTCTGCCATTTTGCTCTCTGTGTATTGAGCAGTTTATAAATCTTGATTTACCGGAGAGAGGGCAGGACAAGGAGTCAGGTGATCTTAATGACTTAATGATGTTTAACCCTCATTCAGTCATGAGTGAGTTTATATTGCGTTGGGAAAACTAAAGTTCTTGCCTTTTCTATTTGGTATAAAAAAGGAGGTGATGGAAACACTGGAACATCGAACTTCTTTATAGTTTTATGATACTCATTCCTGACTTCTTTTTTTTTATTGTTCTGCTCATACAAATATAATAGGAACCCCTGTCCCCTCCTCCCGCCACCCCTCCCTGGACCTCCCTGTTCCCTCCTCTCTTTTCCCTTTCCTTTCCCCCCTCCCTCCCTTTCTCTCAGTGCCCCCTCCCCCCATCTCTGAAGCATCCTTTAATGAGTATATCAAACTTTCCTCTGGGTCGTCTTCTCTGATGAGGTATAAGGACTCAGTGGCAATTCCTAGAACTCTTTCTTGTGTTCCCCTTAAGTATAGGAACACTATTGTGGCTGTTAATCCCTTGCTTCTAAGGATCCTAGTGCCTTTAGTCCATGCTAGAATTTGAGGGGTCAATGATATGTTGGTCATTGCACACATCATGCTGAGTCCTGTTACAATTGCTTCGGCCCTAACTTGTGTGGAGTATCTTGCATATCAAGACTCCTCTCATCCTTGTGCTCTTACAATCTTACCACCCCTTCTTCCGCAAATTTCCCTGAGCTTCAGGATGGGGAGAGATTAGGCAGGCCTGATTCCAGGTGGTTGATACAGAGTTTCTGATGTTCTGAATTATGGTTTGTTGATGATTTTTTTTTTCAGTTTTGCTGTTCCTGCAATGCCCTTGGTTCCATCCTGATGGGTATTGGATCTCATCCCTTGCAGTCCTTGATGGTGGCCTATTTTCTCTGCTGTACCATGGTCCCTTCTGTTTCTGGTGGGGCCCTCTTTCCCCATCCCTCCTGACTTACTTTTTATCTCATTGATTAGTGTAGTCATACACATACACACACACACACACACACACACACAGATGCATCTCATAGTTCATTCAATCCTACTAAGTACTTTTCTTCATACAAATTAAAATTAAAAGATTCCTGCATATCACCAAACAAAATTCTTTAAATGACTTTAAGTAAAAGATTCAGCTTAGAGTTGATTTTATTTTATTGCTCTCCATTTTTCTACGAAGTGTCTTTACCAGATGTGTGTTTGATGGCCATTGTTATACACTCAGTGTTTAGAACTTTGTTCAGTGACTTTCATTAGGTTGAAAACACTTAGAAATGAAAAATGTGAAGCTGTGTGACAAATCACTAAATGATTATTTTAGTAAATAGAAACTGGATCATTCCAAGTATAGAGGGTTGGGAGAACAAAAGATAGTTCTGGGAACTTCCAGGGAGAGGATGGCTGAAATGCAGTGGGACAAGGCCACAAGGCTGACAGAGGGAGCAGACTCAAGACTATAGGAACTTCCCCAAGACAGTGATGGATCAGTGGCGCAGAAGGATAGGACAGAGACAGATAAGGATGTAAAAGCATCTTTCAGAAGGAAGAAATTTACTCTTACTATAGCAACCGAGATTTAGTTAAAGTATAATTTAAGGAATTTCATGTAAACTTGACAGGAAAAGCCAGATACAACACTTTTGCAAAGTGACTAAATCATAGAGATCAGGAAGCCCAGAGATTGAAGCTCCGCCCCGGGAGCCACCTCTGCATACTGCTCACACATCTGTCCTCAGCTAGGACCCTTTTCTATGGCTTTTTATGAGAGACCATGCTGACTGATCATCACATCTTTTCATATGGCCCCCTCTCTGTCAGCTTCCCTTTCATTTAAGTTATGTGTGTACAGGTGGGAGTGAAGACATCCTTCTAGCTTGGCTGTTCTTTCAGAACCTGTATGGAAAATCACAGTTTTCTACTCAGTATTTGGATTTTCAGATCAGGTGCTTTTAAGAAGAGCAGACCCTGTATTAAACATGCACATTTCCTCACTTGGAATGACGAGGCTACATTATCTGGATGTATCTTTCTTGCCAAGGCATGTAAGCTTTGAGATGTCAACTGGGGCGTAATATGTACTCCCAAGACTCCTGAAGAATCTGTCCAGAAAAGCCCCAATCAAATAACTCAGAGAAAATGTGAGATCTAAAAAGTGGGGCTAAGATCTCATTGTCTTTACATATCTCTGTTTCATAGATGAAAATACTCCCTTGGTAGGTCTTTAACCAGAGGTCTGGCACACATCCAGCTGTAAGAGAATCACTGATTTGAAATTCTCTGATTGATTCTAAAAGGATCTTTGCTCATCCCATGGGCTGGATGGATGGCATTCTGAACATCACTGGAGTCTGTTGGTTCTATTGGGAAATCAGCACTGAGTACAGTAGATGGAATCTCTTATCTTAGTAAATAAGAACATACTCTCAGGATAAAATTGTTATCATTGCCCATTCATATGAACATATAGGTACAAAATTGACACACCTAAGAGAGTTTTACTAATCAGCAAGAATGGCAGTTCATTTATAATTTATTTACATAAACCTTATGGTCATATTTATGAAATTTGAATAAATCTTTACACAAAGATGATGTAGTTGTAGGACACATATGTGGCTTGGATGAAGCTTGATGGTGAAAGAGCTATTGAGTGCTCCATGCTTTCCTTGTTTCCCTTAATTCTAGTTGAAATGGCTTCCATAAATAAAAGTCTGTGTTGTGAAAATGGATAAAATGAGAATAGTAAATTGAGATAGTTAGATACAAATGTCAATTTTACAAATGAAATCTGATCTCTGGGCACATTGGTGAAGACTGGTAGTTGAGTTAAGCCTGGAGCAAACCTGCAGGAGATTGTCTAATTGATGGGGAAGACAGAGCCCATGTGTGGGAGGGACTATTCCCTGGACTGATGGACGAAATGAGGGAATTGATTCAGTAATTTGGCATTCCTCAGCATACTTGGACAGTATATCTTTTGGCTTCTAGTGTTGGTGTGCTCCTTGTGTTGGTGTGTTTTCATGCCAAGCTGGATTAAAAACTGTAACTGGACAATCATAAGCCAGAAATAAGACCCTTTGTTCCCCCTTAAGTCATTTGGTCATGAATATATCTGCAACATGCAAAGTAGCTGCGTTATAAATGTTCACTAATCTAAGTAGCCTTTAAAAACCGTAGCATGTTCATTGGTTATGTTTGCTCACAAAAATGGTATTTGATGATATTCTTCCAATTTGAGATTTCTACTGGGTATTTGGATTTAAATTTCCTACCTGTCAGATATTGTTCTGACAATTTTGTGGTACAAGTTGTTGTTGACTGGAAGGTATTTTGCCCTATTTGAATTCCTTCTAATTTAGATTGAAAAAGCACAAAATTCACTAACATGTGTTCCCTAACATGTATTGACTAACATGTGTTATATTTGATGCACATCAATTCTGCAATTTTAGCATGAAATGTAGTGGTAGGTGTTCCTGGGATGTAAATCTGAATGTTCCCCACCTCCTGCTCTCAGGAGCTCCATGGTCACTGCTAATGGAGCTGCGCAGGTGCAGGTAGAGATTCAAGCACGTCTTCCACTGTGCAAACCACTTATCAAGACCCAAGGTGCTCTTTGGTTTGCTATCATATCTTTTTTTATTGTACTCTCTTAATGCTTGAGTTAGTTTTAACTTGTTGTCCTTAAAAACTGATTTTTTTTCTTATCCAGGAACATGTATCTTCTTTTTTTTTTTTTAAATATTTTTTAATTATTTATTCAATTGTGAGTGTATGTGTGTACACATGTGTGTGTGTATATGTATAAGTGTGTGTGTAGAACCATGGACGAATTCGGGAACCACCATGGACGCCTCCACCTCCTCCTTGTTTACTCTGCCCCAGGATTCACAGGCTCCGCCCTACCAGGGCCAGAAGCACAGGCCGCCCCTGCTTCCGCCCGGCGTCTATACGTGGGGTCTAGGATCCGAACTCAGGACCTTCTGCCTGCAAGGCAGAGGCTTAACCCCTGAGCCACCTCTCCAGCCCCAACATGTATCTTCTTAATAATTGTAAAATTGTTTTTCTCTCGTTGATCTTCTGTTCTGTATCCCTAGTGGTGACACTGAATATTGATTTAAAGGATATCCTGAGTTTATAGGTTGCTTCTTTTTTGCCCTGATCTTTATTCATGTTTTTCGCATGTGTGTATGTCTGTGTTTCATATAGGTGGAGGTACATGTGGGGGGGGGCATGTGTACAAGAAGGCACTTGATTGTGTGGAGGTCCAAGGGTGATAATGGAAATCATCCTGAATTACCCTACTGTTTTGTTGCTTAGCTTTGTCTTCCAGAGATGGAATTACAAACTTCTGCTATATCTGCCCAAACTTTTTTATGTGGGATCTGGGAATCTGCATTCTGTTAACCACTGAACAATCTCCCTAGCCCACCCTTGATCTTTAAATATCTGAATCTTCTATCTCCAAATCTGGAGAAACATGAAGGGCTGTGGTCTTTACTCTGCATCACCAGATACCAAAGGACCTCTTAAGAAGGGCTTGAAATCAGAGATTGCACTAATAGTACATTTTATGAATAATTGTTTCAACTTTAAGTATAAACACTTTATTTCAAAAGTCCAGTTGAGTTGGTTATATTTAAAGCTCTGAAATTCAGATGCGTGAATATGCAGTTTTCCTTTGTTTTTTTATTTTTTATTTTTTTATTTTTATTATTTATTCAACTGTGTGCATGTGTGTATGTATGTGCGTGTGTGTGTGTGTGTGTGTGTGTGTGTGTGTGTGTGTAGAACCACGGACGAATTCTCGAACCACCATGGACGCCTCCACCTCCTTCAGCCCCGGGATTCACAGGCTCCGCCCTACCAGGACCAGAAGCGCAGGCCGCCCCCGCTTCTGCCTGGCATCTATACGTGGGATCTGGGATCCGAACTCAGGACCTTCCGCCTGCAAGGCGGAGGCTTAACCCCTGAGCCACCTCTCCAGCCCTGCAGTTTTCCTTTGAACACAGCTTTTTCATTGTGTTCCAGCTGCTAATTTCTGTGTGTTACCAAAGTTCAGTCTTCTTAAGAGCAGGCACTGTGTTCCTTGATAGGTAGCTGATATGAACTCTGCATTATCTTGATAGCAACACATACCATACTTCAGTATTATGATTTGTGTATAATTTGCTTCATGGTCTGCACTGAAATGTGTCAAATTGCACATTTCTCCATCTTGACTCTCAGTCCAGAAAGACAGACTTCTCTTAACATCATTTGCCCTCTGAATTCTACACTCATCTCTTGTCCTATATGTTGGGCAAAGTTTGAAGCTACTCACCTAGTGTAGTGTGATTGTTGGTTGGATCATTAGGTCCACAATCCTACCAATGTGGATGTGTTCCATTGAGTTAAGGTATTGCGTCCCATAGTATGCAATCTCTGTCACTTCTCCAACGAGTGCATTTGCCCACAGCAGAGCATGGTGCCTACTTAGTGTCTATGTTCACTAGCTCTGTGGTGGCTCTTAGTCTCGAGATACTTTGGGCTTATGTGGATGAGGATTATCAGTTGCTGTTCTCTTTGTGTTATCTCCAGGTACACTGCTCTCCGGATTCAGTGCAAACATCAGCTGCTTCTTATAGTCACCTGAAGCTGCTGAAAGACTCTTTCATGTTACCTATCCATCTACTCTGCCATAGATGTTAAACTCTCCAGGTATCTTTCACCAACCTTCCCTGTAAGATAAACAACTCTTTGAAAAAGCAGTGTCTCAGAAGTTTAGCATTCTCTAATCTAAGTGACATGCGGATCTAAGGCGGATGCATGTGGAAATTAGCTTCCCCATGTGCAGTAGCTGCTTGTGTGAAAATTGTCATTGAAAATACAAACCATTTATAGTGCCCCAAGGGAAACTTATTTAAAGAAAACCAGTATTAAGATTTCTAGAAAGAGCCTCCTTTATATATACACAGAAACTATGAATATATTCATTCTGTGTGTTTGGAATTTATAGATTGTCTCTCTGGTTAATTATTTACAAGTGATTTTGCTCTCCCTAAACTACTATTATTGTTCAAACTATGATGCAATCGTTTATGCCATAAACCCAAAATAATTGATTAATTCTCTGACATCAATGAATCTCTTATCCCACACAAATTTGTGACATAAATATACTTAGGAATCACACTTCCGTGTGAATTGTAAAAAGAAGCAAAGCATGATTTCATTAATTCAGAGTATGAAAGGAGACTGAGACACGAGGAATACTGAAGAGTGGAAGTTGTGACTGGCAAAACAATTTGAAGATCTTGATAGAAAGAGCCTGGGGACAGTTTTGTCTCCTGGTATTGTTAGCAGCTACTTCAAAAAATGAATGAAACCTCACTTTCGTCAAACTGCAATACCCTAACATTCTTTTTAGTACAGTTAATATCATGACTACTGTTTGGTAACCCAAGGGAACTGGTTGAAAAGCAAAGACTATGTTTCTGACTGGTCTTTTTGCACAGTGACACTTCTATTAAAAACACAGAAGTGTGCAGGCAGGCTTATTTAATTTTCACACATCCCGAAGTTCTCTTTGCTTTTTCATTTTCATTTTGTTGCCTTTAATGACTATTTCTTTTTCTTTCAGGGAATGTCGTTTTATAACCTGGTCTTTTTGCATCAGTTGCATTTTGTGCACCCAGAAAAAGTGTTAGTAGGAGAATCTAGATAGATAGTTATGACCCATTTAAGTGGAACTAGTGCTATGATATGGTTAAATTTGATTTGTCTCTGAAGCTGAGGATTGCAGAGACATTACACGATGCAAATGAAACCTAAAATGGTGATCAGTTTTTTTGTCTCCTACAAAAAAGAAAACTTCTGTAGAGTAAGGATTCTCTTTCACATTACTCCACATCACTGTAGGTACCTGGATTTAGTTCTTCATGAAAGCACAAACTCAGCAACCAATGACAAACAGTATTTGTGTCAACCTGGTGTTCCTGGTGGTACTGCAAACAACCAATCAAAATTACTCAATGGGGATACTTTCCTTCATGTGGCTTGCTTAGCATAAGTGATAAATTATATTAATCATGGGACATTAGGCACAGAGGAGACCTCACCCTCACATTATTAGGCAATTAAAGGAAAGGGGATTTTTTAATATTACTATTTACAGGGATATTAGTATGACTCCAACAAACCAAAACCTAAAAGATGATGATGAAATATAATCAAGAAGAATGTTTTAGATTAGTTCATGAGTAGTATTGAGGAACTCCATCTCTTCCCACTCCCCTCTATTTATCAAAATAAATCTCAGCTATGTTGAGTAGTTAAATGTAAAATATGAACACATATAATATATTTGGTTATTACACTACTGGGACAATTTCTGTATTTTTTTCATGCATTTTTCCTTATTTATCTATTTATTTATTTATTTTATTCAATTGTGTGTGTGTGTGTGTGTGTGTGTGTGTGTGTGTGTGTGTGTTTGTGTAGAACCACGGGCGAATTCGGGAACCACTATGGACCGTCTATATATCTCCTCCTTGTTCACTCTGCCCTGGGATTCAAGGCTCCGCCCTACCAGGACCAGAAACGCCGCCCCTGCTTTCACCGGACGTCTATACGTGGGGTCTAAGATCCGAACTCAGGACCTTCTGCCTACAAGGCAGAGGCTTAACCCCTGAGCCACCTCTCCAGACTACTGGGACAATTTCTAAACTGAAAAGAAAGCAGAAGAAATAGAACAAGATAAGCTGTTTGATTTGCTCTGGTTAGAACTATGGGATGGCAGTCTCTGAAAAGTGAGCCTTCCACTTCTGATTATGAATGAATTGCTGTTAGCTCCAGTGTCTAAAGGTGTCATTTTCAGAGCATTATTGGTGAACTAAATTAAAAGCACATGTCTTCCCTGAATGGGAAGCTGGGAAGTGAATTTTAATTTATTAGTTAAAAAATTCTATGTAGGATTAGCACAGATTGTATTCATTTCAATATCCTTAATTTGTGATTTCTATATTTGTCTTCTAAAATAAGTTGTAACAATTCAACATGAATAGAAATTATAGCAGGGAAAAACAAGGGCAAAAGTGTGTGTGTGCGGGGGGGGAGTAATAAATGGAAACATGAAATGAGAGGAAAAGAAATGAGGAGGAAGAAATGACACAGAGGGAAATGACAGACCGAGGTAGCAATATGGGTTTAGAAAAGTAGATCAGGGGATATGAGAGCAGGAGAGATTCCAGGTGAAGCAATTGTTAGTTCTTGAGATCAAGGCGAAGACTCTAGATTTGAAGTTGGATATAACATCAACCCAGAATATCTACCTCAAGACCCATGGGCACTGAGTTCCTCATCTCTGTCCTTATGTCTCTGCTCTATGACAGGCAGGCTGAATTTCTTAATGTATATGTGAAAAGATAAAGGTATAAAGAGCTTAAGCACTCATTAGTAACCAAATATACTTAGGATCCTGCACTTAAGCGTCTTATATGTCAAGTTCCCATTCTCCCCCAGCTATTCCCTCCCTAGACCTACTGGAAAAGCTTTTACTTATGCAGAAGTCATACTCACGAAGCCTTGGTTTATAGCTAGTCTTTGCAGGGAAGCTGATTTCCTTGTTTCCTTTTTCATCTATTGGTGACTTGTAGACTCCAGGTTTTGGGTTAGTGAGTTTATTTTTTTCTTGCATTGGCCTTCTGGGGGACTACTAATACCATACAGATCCTCTGAGTCTCCTGATGTCTAGATTAACAGAAAGCTTTATCACAGACCAAACCTTCCTTCCTTCCTTCCTTCCTTCCTTCCTTCCTTCCTTCCTTCCTTCCTTCCTTCCTTCCTTCCTTCCTTCCTTCCTTCCTTCCTCCCTCCCTCCTTCCCTTCCTCCCTCTTCCTCCCTTCCTCCCTCTCTCCCTCCCTCCCTCTCTCCCTCCCTCCCTCCTCCTTCCCTCCTTCCCTTTCTCTCTTCTTCCTTCCCTCCCTTCCTCTTTTCCTCCCTCTCTCCCTCACTTCCTTCTTTCATCAGTCTATTCTGGATATCCAACTCATTTCTTCTCACAGGCCTGGATCTGATTATAGTCATCTTCATGAAGATCAGAGAATGCTGAGAACCTAGTCTTTCTTCTAGTTACACCCTCACCACCCTTAGGGAGTGTGGCCTGGACAACTATCAGTTACTGTGGTATGAACAAATAGAACTGATGGATTCAGGGTCTTCTAAGTCACTGGTACCCATCACACAGACATAATTGGGCAAAAAATGACAATAGGCAATAATAATGAGAAAATTATAGTTCGTTCAAATTTTTATAACCCACTAGTAATTAGCATTGCTTGATTGCAAGGTTTTTACAGTACTACAAATTCTCCTAATTGAAAACTTTAGACTTTTCTTATAGTACCTGGTGTGAATAAGAGAAAAGAACAGGATAGTATAATACAGTGGCTCAGAAAGCACTTCTGAGATAATCTGTAGAACTTCAAGACTGAATTCCAATTCCTGTCTTGGAAAAATGTATATTTTTCTTTCGTGGATCTGTGGATTGCATGACCTTATACTTCAAACACCTTTCCGTTTTGCCATTTCCCCCTTTTTTTTTTTTTTAATTCTCATTTTTCAGTAGGCAAATACTGTTAACCTAGGATTTTCTGGCTGGCTTTGAGAAACTGAAGTCAGATAAGATGCAGGGCATTTCCTCTGAACAGAGCGGTGCAACAGTTCCCTGCACATCGCCTGCTGAGTGCAGAATGCTAGCTGGCCCCAGAGGGCAGCTGACGTTCTCTTGGCAGAGCTGCAGAACAGCCCACATCAAGAGGCACCCGGTGGCTCTTCCTGCTTCTTTCTGGCCCACTGTGTGCCAGTTTGTTTTGCTTCCTGGAGCCATTCGCCCCCTGACACTTTATAATACACTGTGTCCTCTCATGAATACCTCTCTCTTATGCTAGTCTTTTTGATTTCTTTAACATGGCTTGTTTTGAAACTTCAAGACTGCGGGCCTTTAGTTGTGACTTGGCTTTGATCTGGAGCCAACACTTTTGAAAGAATCTTCTTGTGTAAATACATTAAGTGGCTACTGTGAGGACCCTCCCACTCTGACATGGTGGAGACAGAGGGCCGCCCCACCCAGAAATCAAGATTCCCAAGAAACTCTGATTGGCCTACTGCCCTTAATGGTTACTGTGGATGTTGAACCATAGAAGCTCAAGTAACTATCTAGTCAGAAAAGACTGAGCTAAGGAGAGCAGAAAGACTGAGCTTAGGGATAAAGGACTAGAAATTCAGGATGTAATACATGATTTCTTTTTGTAGGAGCTAAATATTTTTTGGCTTGGGGACATCAAAAGATTTCATAGTTGGAAGAGTTATCAAAGTAGGCAGCTGATAAGAATACACCCGCCCAGTGTTTCATATAATGGAAATTGAAATTTGAGTTATAATTATCTTTAGAGTTTGAGGTTTTGAGATTGTTTATGTGCCTCATGTTATGGAAATGTGCCTATTGTCATGTTTCTTCCTTTATTCTCTAATAAAAACTTGAACTTCCTAATATCTACTTTACATATCATCAGCTTGTATGCATGTGAAAAAATAGAGGTTTAAAGAACCTAAGTACTATTTTAGTGTGTGTGTATGGGAGTGGAAATGGCTGTATACAAGAGGGCACTTAAGTGTGTGTGCCTGTAGAAGAGCAAGGGTGACTTTGGGAATCATACAGGATCAGTCTACTTCTTCATAGCTTGGCTCTAAGGTTTACCAGCCTCAGCCTTTCAGAGCTGTAATTACAGGCAGCCATTGTATCTACCCAGCATTTTTTTTAATGTGGGATCTGGGTATCTAAACTCAGGTTCTTTTCCTGTAAGGCAAGGGTTTTAACCCTTGAGCCATCTCCTTAACCTCTTAAGTACTTTTTGATAATCAAAGCTACTTTGTGACATCATCTGATGTTGCTTAGCATTATCATTGTTTAATAGGAACTAATTTTTTAAAAAACAATTAAAATAAGTTAAAAAACTAGAGATTTGTTCATTTATGTAAATCAACTCTAAATTCATATTAGAAAGTAGAGAGCAATGCTAAATTGAACTAGCCTTTTTAAAAAAAGTTATAATAGGTTAAAAACTGAGACTTTTGTCTATTTATGTGACTCAAGTCTAAATTCATATTAGAGAATAGAAAGTAATATTGAGCTGGAAACATGTTGGAAACAGGTTAAAATTGAACATCAAATTATACTACATTTGAAGTTTAGGCTATGAACATGGCATATTGAACAAAGGAGATATTCAGAAGCTCCATGATTGATTGTCATATTGCCCTTAAAAAGAGTGTAAATTCATGGTGTATGTACCATTGTTCTTCAAAGAAAGAAGAATATTCATATTAAACAACAATAGTGATAGACAATAAGAGATGATATCACAATGTAGCTTTGATTATTAAAAAGTACTTAGGAGGTTAAGGAGATGGCTCAAGTGTGAAAAGGGTTAAAGTATAGAATGGTAATTTACATTCATTGTCACTGATAAATTTAAAACCAAGCAGTTTGTGGGAACAAGAGGTTTTATTCTTGGTCTACAACTATGCACTTACATACAGTTCTTAATCCAGCTTGGCAGATCTCATACCAATACCAGAAGCCAAGGGAGTTGGCCACACCACATCCACAGGATATGAGAGAGGGACAATCCTCATTTGACAGACCAGTATTTCTTGCCAAGTATAAAGAGGGATGCAAACTTCTTTAACTAGCTCCCTCCACCTTATTCACCTGCCCAAGGACTAGCCCCATCCACCATAGGCTCAGTATTTTTCAACAATTCCACAGTCTCCTGCAGGCCTGCTTTGAGTTTAACTCAATTATTAATTCTTCACAACTGTGCCCAGACCTCAAGCCTTCCAATGTCAAGTTGACACCTGTATCTAACTATGAAATCTCTTAAGACACATTTTAGTAAGACAAGCTGTGGCTTTAAGCTCATATATGATATTTAATTTATATTATTTGTACATATCAGGAATACCATTTCAGTTATCTATCAGTTCTGATTCATCTGTTTTGCTCATGTATCAAATGTGACTTCCCAAATTGCAAATCTCTGGAAAATAATTTATATATACTATAAATATATTTCAAATATATTCTATATTATCAGAACTCACTGAAAAACTTAGTAAAAAGCAACTGGTCTTCTGTAAGTTGCAATGTAAATCACCATGGCAACAGATAACCACAAGTGTAATAGTGGCATGAGCACCAAGGAGACAACCAACAGCTTTATGATTGGATTCAAGACCTGCTTGTCAGAATGGTACAAGTTCCTGTTACTGCAAACTAGGGCAAGAACCTAAAAAAAAGGGAAGGAAATAGATCAATAGGGATGACAGCCAATAAACCTATAGGTAGGAAGACAGTATATCAAACTGCTGTATAGGTAGCTGTTTTTATACCCATAGAATGGATACTTACAGTGAGAATCTCTGGGACTAAAGCTGGATGAATGAAGGGAAATGCACATATCAGTGGAGTGGACTGATGAGAAGTAACGATATACCATGCAGGTCTGAGTCCCCACAGGAATAGATAAGTCAGAATGAACCCTGGTGTCCATAGAAGCATACGGTCAGAAGGGTGGAAAGAAGTGGGAGGGAAGCTGGGATGAATACTCAATATGCTTGGAAAAGTAGAAAAAAATTGTAAAACTGTAAAGAAAACAGACACAGACATACAAGGGATGCCTTTCTTGCATATATTTAAACATGTTGGACTATTTAATAACTAAATGTTGTGGTTTAAAAGTATATACATACAGTCTTTCATGATCCTTTCAAAAAAAAAAGCAACTGATCTTGGTGTCAATCCCATTCTCCTTTCAGGCTGAATCCATTTTAGAGCTTGCTTTTCCTCATTCTAAGAATAAAGTCTCATTCATGAGAGTGGGAGAGTGTCTTGCAGACAAGGAAAGGGTTTGACGGTAGGCCCCACTCTCAATTCTTCTGAACAACTCCAGGTGTTACTAGTGTCCTCTGTCCCCTCCACCATGCTCATTCTTAGTTTTTTAGAAATGTATTTATGCATATTTTTTACTTTTGTTTTTGAAACAGGATCTTACTGTGCTGCAGCTGAAGCTGGTTTTGAACTCATGATCTTCCTGTCCCATGTGCCACCTGGTTTTACATTTTTTTGTTTTAAAAGAGTACAATTTTTGCTTTGAATTCTGAAGAAAACTTCTAAATGAAAACTTCTTTTGAAATTAGATAATTATAGTTGCAAGTTATTTTTGTCATAAATTCATATTTTTTCTCTTTATGTATGTCTTTATGGTGTGTGTGTGTGTTTGCAGGTAGATGGGCATACGTGGGTGGATGGATATACACAAATGCACTTGAGTGCATATGGCAAGGGTAAAATCAGGAATTATTCTGATTATTCGTTCACCTTATTATAATGAGACTGGGTCTCTAACTAAACTCAGAGCAGGCATTAGGGCTAATAGTCTGGATAGCCAGCTTGCTCTGGGGATTTTCAAGGCTCTGTCTTCCAGGATTAGAATTACAGGCTGGTTGCCACATATTGTAGTCTACCTGCATGGTTACTGATAAATGACAATCAAACAGCTTAAAGGAACAAGGGGTTTGTTTTTTTACGATAGTCCTGTTACAGTCTGTAGTCCAGCTTGATGGAGAGCATGCACCAATACCAGGGCTGAGGGAACTGACCTCACCATCTCTACATAATGGCTGAGAGAGGGATGATCCTTACTTGCCAGACCAGCATGTCTGGCCAAGTCTACACAAGGATGCCAACTTTCTCAACCAGCTCTGTATAATTTATTCTAGGGCCTAGTCTCACCCACCATGGGCTGGGCTTTCCCCATCAGCTAGACAACCTCTTGCAGGCTTGTTCTGGTCTTAGCTCAACCACTAATTCTCTATAAATGTGCCTAAAGCTCAAACCCTCAATTATCAAGTTGACACTTGTGCCTCAAGATGCCACACCTTCCTAGTATTTATTTTTACATGGTATCCAGGGATCTGAACTCAGATCTCTTTGCTTTCAAAGCAAAGGCTTTAATCGTTAAGCCATCTCCTCAACACTAAATAAATATTTTTAAGTTAGATTGAACATTGCATGTAAGCTTGCCAAAGGTAAACCTTTTCTTAGATAGATGATAGCATTGAGTAGTTATATATGCTTTTTTTATTGCATTACTTTTAGTTGGAGAGACAAGGATTTATCAACTACTCCAGGTTTCAAGGTAGAAAATTCAATTGATAAACTATTTCTTTGAGGGTTATTTTCTGTCAGATTTCCTGAACTCTTGCCTTTATGAGCCTAACTGAGAAAATATTTAAAACTCATTTGTTTTGTGAGGGAAGACTCATGGGTTAGAGTGAAGCATGAAGTTTCTCTCCACAGTTTTGCAGCTTCCATAACTAAGGCAACCATCCCAGTTCAATGAGTGAGTTTTATTTTTTAATCAAGGAGCTTATGGTCCCTGAAAGATCCACTCATGTGGCTTAATGCACACACCTGAACTGCAGAGGTCTAGAAGTTACCCCTCAAGGGGAAGAAATGCTCTTGACAGGACCTCCCTGTGCATGAGGGTCAGCAAGCCCCTAACGTGTGGTGGGTCTGTCACTGGCCGCGTGGGGAAAGGGGATTCCATCTTGTGAGCTTCATACCTATGAAGGCAGAAAACGAACTCTTTTCCTCCATTCCATTCAGTACTGCAAGGACCAAAGGAATCTCTTGGAGATTATTGAAGGTGCACTGGGATGCTGTGGAAGACTTGGATCTCAGTAGTTTCTGTAAGCTAAAGGAAATAGACATGGCAGTGAGCCAAGCCCAGTTCTGAAACAAGGAGGCTTTTGGATGTAGAAGGATAAAGGAAATCAGTGGAGTACATGTGACAGGTGGGATTCTAAATTAACCAACTGAAATACCTACAGCAAAGCTTCAAGTTCCTTTTAGTATGATAACAATCAGTGTCTTTCTAGATTAGATCTGATAGATTCTTCAGTGTTGGCATGCACAGCACCTGAGTGTGAAAGGTGATTTTGGAGCACGCACAAACATTATCGCTGCAACTTTTGAGCTGCCTGTTGATATTTCTATTTCAATTCTTTAAAAAATGATTCTGGTCTGGCTGGTGCGATAGTTCCATGGGTGTCTGCTCACAAACCTGATGACCTGAGCTTGAAGCCCACGTGGTACAGTTCTCTTTCGGTCTTATAGGAAAATGAAATATTTAAAAATGATTCTGATCATTTTAGGATAAAGCCTCAGTTGAAGCTGTTGTGAAGTCTTAACATTCCTAACATGAGCTAGCCTCTTCTTAAAGAGAAAGAGCTTCAGCTCAGAGATGTCCACTTAGGAATTAATACCATTAGTTTATTTTGCATGAATATCTCTCATACAAGGTACCTATATACTTGAAAAATGCTGAGGGAATAACTGCTAATACATACTAAATGTCTTTTTGATGCCATGGAAGCATCTCAAAAGTGGTCATGCTGATGATTGTGCAACAGTGCGGATGTTAAAAAACTCACTGTCCCTCCCATTCCCCACCCCGCTCCGCTGGTCCGGACGCGTGTGCTGTCCAGCCGGGCCTCACCCCGCGACCTAGGTAAGCTCTGTCCCTGCCCACCCCCAGAACCCCAGGCCAAATAATTCAGTTTAGTGAAATTGAAAGATCTTAAGAGTTAAAACGACAATGCCAAAGTCAAAGTGCAAATCCATGAGAAGCAACACTCAAGTAAACAAATTTCCCACTGAAGAAATTAATCCCATAATGTTAGACTCCAACCAGAACAAACCCGTGGAAAAAGGCCAAGAAAGCCTGACCCAGGATAACGACTTTCAAAATATGATCGTTACCATGTTCAATACTATGAAAGAGGAAATCAGGGAGGAATTACATAATCGAATCAATCGCTTTGAAGAGGAACACAACAGACACATGGAGGAGTTGAGAAAAACAGTGCAAGAATTAAAAACTGGCATAGAGCAGTTAAAACAGACTCAAGCAGAGTTTAAAACTGAGCTACAAGACAAGTTATCTTCGACCCAGAACTCCACAGAGAGTCTTATCAACAGAACTAACGAAGCAGAAAACAGAATTTCAGACCTTGAAGATAAAATGGGAGTACTAACCAGCTCAATGGAAGAGGTGGTTAAAGCCAAAAAGATACTTGAGAGAAATATCCAAGAGATATGGGACACCCTGAAGAAGCCCAACATGCGGATTCATGGAATACCAGAGCAAGAATCTCAAAATACCACCCCTGAGGAAATTTTTCAAACGATCATCAAGGAAAACTTTCCTCATCTAAAAAAAGAGAGGCCCATCCATATACAAGAGGCATTCCGCACCCCAAACAGATACGACCAAAACAGAAGCACGCCACGGCAAATAATAGTTAAAACACTCCACATTCAAGATAAAGAACTGGTGCTGAGAGCTTCAAGGGAGAAAAAACAAGTCACTTTTAAAGGTAAACCTATTAAAATAACAAATAACTTCTCAGTCGAAATAGTAAAAGTAAGAAGAGCTTCAAGTATTGAATGAGCAAAAATGTCAACCCAGGCTGATTTACCCTGCAAAACTATCAGTCATGATCGAGGGAGAAAGAAAAATTTTCCAGCACAAAGACAACTTGAAGGGATACATGTCCACCAAACCAGGCCTTCAAAAAATGCTAGAAATGATACTCAAGCGTGAAGAAAAAAACAGGCATATCCAGGAGAACAGAAGGCAAGTATAACACCATTAAAAGCGAAGCAATATACTTATAAAAACTACTAAACATAATAAGTGTCTGGAATTAAAAAAACTCACTGCCCCATACATTTTAAATTAGTACATTGTATGTTATCTCCTTGATAGTATACCCATAATCATGTCAGGTGTGTGACATCAGAGACCAACTGGATGAAACACAGTGGCCCACACAAGTGAAAAGACTTGAAAATAGGGGAGATGAAGGAGGAGAGAGGGCCTGGGGATTAAGGGAAAAGGAAAAAAAGAAAAAAAATTTGAAAAAGGCCATAGAGTCAAAAGACTAAAAAAAGGGACCAAGGTGAGTGAGGAAAAAACATCGGTGGAAAACTTTTCAGCCAACACATTCCAATGTTTTCCTTGCTTCTCTCCTTCCCTTCCTCCTTTCTTTTCTCCTTCCTTTTTCCCCTCCCTCCCTCTTCCTTGATCTTTCTCATTCTCCAATGTCAGTCATTTAGCTAAAAAAGATTTAATACTTGATGATGTTATTTTGGAATTCTTATCAAGGTCAAATAAATGCCATAAATTTAGTTAAGATTAAAACAAAACTGTACAAATTAAAAATGATCAAAATACCATAACCTTAAGACCTATCTCATCTGCCCCTCTTATCCCATCCCCATCCTTTCTCTCTTGCTGTACAGTGAGGCTTCCCTGGAACTTGAAGTACTCTTACCTCAGCTTCAAATCCCTTTTAGCTGTACTGGCAGAACATAATGGTTCCTTGTTGGTAATGTTCCTGGATTCCATTTCAAGCTTGGTTTCTGAGCTATCGACCAAATGCTTCTTTTCTAAGACAGGAAGCACTGGAATTCAGAAATCTTGTCCTTCAGGATTGAAAAGCAGATGTTTTCCTAGGCTTAGTGGCTTATATCTCTAGTTCTGCTGGAGTGTCTTTGAATTCCAGGTGAAATCAATTACATTCACTGATATTCCCAGTACAACAAACTTGATCTATATGTACATTTCCAAGAGGATTGGAGTCAGAACAAAGACCAGGTAACAAATTGTTGTTTGTCTGACTTGGTCCTCTAAAATGACAACTAAACTTTTGGAATTCTAATGAAAAATTTAAATATTCAGTCAGGAGGTTATGACACACGCAATGTAAATATCTAAGACTTTTTCTATTTGGAGCCCAAATTTGCTTTATTTAATCAATCAATAAATATTTATTGGGTACTGGAAAATGAGCACAGTGCTGCAAGCTGAGCTTATCTCTCTGGCCTGGCTTCTTTTTATTTTCCTGCATTATTGCCCCTTTTCTATTTCTGGAAACTCGAAGTTTGGAGCTACAATATTGATTAATTTAAAATTCTGTCTTTTCTACACTTGCGAAGCCCACTGATTCTAAGTCCTGGATGACATGGTGTTCCTGTTATGTGGATTGTAGTTGTAGTTAGGTCACTTCTGGTGCCTGCGGTATCAGACTTGAGCTTGGTTATTGCTAGGGCAGAGGAGCCCCCAGAGCTGAGATTATGTCACTGGAAGCAGGGAAGAAAGAGTAGTCAGGCAGCAGGTTAACAGGGATGGTCAGTGTCCATGGGGGTCCTACTAGCAAATGGCACAGTTGTCGGTTCTAGCCTCTGGACATCCACGACTGATAAGAGCAAAGTGGCATTTTTTATGCAGCAAAGAATCAATATCCTGTGGCCTGGCGAACAAGTGACTCTTCTTTTTTTCACTTTATTTTTTAATGATTACATTCTGCTTCCCAGTTTCTCCTTCTTAGAAAGTGGACGTCGTGGCACGAGAACATCTCTCTGCTCTGTGATTTGCAGCTCCTGGTAACTGTGCTCGGCCGCGCCATTGCTCTCAGGACCCTCTGGCCTCTAGTGTTCCCTCAGGACCAGCCCCTTCTGCTCCTGTGCATGGTGTCCTGTCTCAGCGACTCTCACAGATCTGTAGAGGGGAACACAGGTCACAGATTCCACACACCGGCTGCTGCTTCTCCGTCTATCCTACACTGGAAGCCTCCTGGTTCCCCCTGGCGTTTTCTTCATGGCGTCCATCACGATAACCTCTGTCATGCCTGATGTTCCACTGGAAACTGCATTCTCATTTTCTCCCCGAGCTCTTTTTCTTTGTGCTCATCAGTACATGTGAGTACAGATATGCTTTTGGAACCCCCAACAAACACTAGTCTATTAACAATTTCCTGATTTGGGATTTGAAAGATGGGTTAACCTAAACCAATGAGTTTCAATTTTTGACTTATTTTAGAATCCCATGCAAGAGTATTTAGTAACAGATTTCTGGGCTCCATTATTGGGCCTTTCTAATTCTGTGGTCCTGGGTGGAAAGGGTCCACGAATTTAAGCTCTTAACTGTTAGTTACTAACAATATTGACTGTAAAATTATGCTTTTAGACTCACTGGTCTGGAACATCCCAAAGATTTCTATGAAATTGCATTGCCTAATGGTAAATGATAGTCCAATAGTTTTACCCATCAGTTGGTAAAAATGTCATGAGCTTAAACAAAAATTAATTACCTAATTAATCAATTAATTTTTGATGTTGAGAATCAGATCCAGGGCCTTGTACATACTAAGCAAGTGCTCTTGCACTGAGATATATTCTTAAGTACAAATTTCTGTAAAGAACCTACCACTTCTTTCTCCTCCTCCAAAAAAAAAAATCTCTATTCTGAATATGAGAATTCAAAATCAAAAGAGCAAAGCAAAAGTTAAGACAAGGGATCTGGTTAATTATTTTTCATATTTGGAAAAAACCTCTGAAGATATGGCTACATTCAGGTAAAAGAGGCCGTGCAAATAGCTTCATGGCCTAAAACAAGAAGCCTTTCTGAAAAGCGATTAACATCTTCTCTGTCAGTCAATCTCACCTCTGGGCTATGGATCAATTCTGTTTATTTTCTCTTAACAAGTAGATGAGATCAATTGTAGCGAAATGAGGGTTTTGCCTGCTGGATAATTTGAGCAAGAATAAATAAAACACCTATGAGTCACTGGTAGATTAGAGCAAAGCAAAGCTTTAAAAGAAAAACAGAAGATCAGTCTAGTAGGAAAAAGAAAGTCAGGAAAATAACTCATCTGAAATCAGGGTTTTAACCAAACAATGGGACTCAAGTCTTAGGGTGAAGCAACAACAGCAAGCCAACTCTCCTTTCCTGAGATAAAGAGAAAAAATGATCACGTCATCTTTGTAATTTCATACCTTTAAGATTCCACAATTAGTTATTAGATCATTAGTTTTGGAGTCGAATATAAAAGACTATTTTTTAAAATCATGGCATTTGTCTTTGATTACCTTGTCCATCAAGGTAACCTAGCTGTCCTAGCAGTAACCAGGACTACATTTCCTGCCATTATCATAGGGTTCACAAATTATTCAGTAAGAACAGGATGTAGAACATTCAAAGTGGTACTCTGAAGTGAGTTGTAAATAGAGACCCCATGAGAGTGTCAAGGACAAAGGAAGTAAAGGGAGGAACATGCTTGGGAGGTGAAGGTTAGGGGCTTTGAAATGCAGGACTTTGAAATTCAACTTAGTAAATTTTTTAATACATGGCATTTTTCCCATGGTGAAATTTAAACTGGTGGCTTATGTTCAGGGGAATGAATGGCCGTATAGTATTAGATGCAGAGTCACTGACTCATAAGGGTGAGGTCAAAACTTGGCAGAATCTATTTCCCTGTGCTTTCTTCTGCCACAGGAGTCACATGAGGGGCTATATTCTTGCTCTACCCTCAGCATCAGCATTTTTCTTGAAAACACAGAGGATGGTGAGCTAACTCACTTGATATGTTCTTCCATGTTAGATCCTCATGTTCTCTCCTGATTTCCAGGGACACTTTACTTAACAGTTTTGCATTTCAATGACCAAAATCCTAAATTCAAAAGGCAGAATCAATGTCATCACATGGTATGTCATCAGCATGATCCGATTGTTGGATATATTTAAAAAGTTTCCCCAGAGAACTTAGCTCAGTTTTATTTTCTGTAATTGCCTGGTGTATGTGACACCCTTTTTCCACTTTTCACCTTCCCTAATCTCTTCCTGGGATTACTTTACAGTTCATTTACTTGTACAGGGTCTCTATGTGTTGAGGGCAAATGTGAATATGAAGGAGAAGGCTAAAATGTGAGTTTATTATTCAGGATGTTGTTCTCTATTGTAATTCCTCAAGCTGCACATTTCAGAACAAGAGACAAAGTGCCTTCAGTGGTCTCACTTCATTGTAACCAGCCCTCAGCAGTATTGGAAAGAAAGTAATTCCACAACGGCATTTCTGTTACAAAGTTTCTTACCCCCTACCCACAGGGCTTAGTAGCTATGCTTGAGAATTTACTTACACCTTTGCAACTATTTTTAGCCAAGTGATAGATGCGATGTTTCTATCCAAGGTAGGATATTCATAGAAGAATTAATCACTCTTTTCAAACTTAATGCAAATAAAGCCAAATTAGATTTATTAAGGGGATGAAAAGGAAAGGGATTTTTTAATGGATAGTGATGCTGTGTATTATCTAAATGCAAGGCAGATATAATGATGCATTAGAAATGCTGAGAAAAGTTAATCAGTGTAGAAAAAAATGTAATGAAATGGTTGTTTAAACACTGTACAGCTAATGCTAGAATAATTACTTCCCATTGAGCAGGTTCTGTTTGATTTGTCATCCTGCCTGCAACATCTGGCCCTTTGATCTATTCCTAAACTTCTGAATTTAAATTTTAGAACAGATGAATAAACAGAATACTTATGTTTACATAAAATTGTAGTACATAAAGTTCTTACTATTTCATGACAGACTCAAACTGTTCTACTAATTCCTACACTCCAAACTTTCCTCTCTGTCAAGAAAGAGAACTCTGTTAGTTGGGATGGTAGACTTCTGTATTTGTAAAGTAAGAGTGCAAATATTTAAGCTATCTTGGTCCAGGTATGGTGGCTTAGACCTATAATCCTAGCACTTAGGAAGGTGAAGTTAGAGGATTGTGAATTTCAGGCTGGCTGGGCTACATGGTAAGCCTCAAAAATACAGCAACAACACAAATAAAATTTTATTTGGTTTTCTTTGGGCAGCCTCTCTTGATACATAGAGGAAATAGGGGTTGCTATTCTACATGGAATGGTGGAAAAGAATGGAAAGAGTGGACTTAAAAACTATTTCCTTTCTCTTTATGAAAATTACGTGTTTCTATGGAAAAAGTAGATGAAGAATGTACCCAGTTACTTTTCTGTGTTGCTGTGAGACACCACTCAAAGTCAAGCAACTTAAGGAGAGAGAAGGGAGATTTATTCATCTTAGGGTTCCAGAGGGGAGATTCAGTCCTATGTGGCAGAAGGCATGGCTGGCAGAAGCTGGAGACAGCTTAAGCCACTGCAGACATCATGGAGGCTGAGAGCTGAAACAATTGCAAGTTGCAAGAGCAGATTTACTAGCAGGAGCAGGGCAGGACTTAGCAAACTTGAGACCCACCCTCTGTAACTATCTTTCTCCAGCAAGGCTCCACTTCCTAAAGATGTCATGACTTTCTCAAATAACTAAAAATGCAAACACATGAGCCTGTGGGCGACAATTCACATTTAAAATCATGACTAAGAAATGTAAGAAAATATAAAATATGTTATGATTTGCATAATAGACTCATGACTGACAGCTTGATTTCTAGGTGGTGGGGCTGATTTTGGAAGGCTTTTCAAACTTCAGGAAATACATTTAGATGGAGGACAAAGGTCAACTGGGATGTGCCTACCTTTGGAAGTTGTGTCTTGTCTTACATCTTTCCTTTTCCTTTCTTTGCTTCCTGTCTACTTGTAGGTGAGTAACTTTACCTCCTACCTCCTTCTACATAGACCTAGAAGTAGTGGAGCCAAGGACTATGGACTTTTGAAACAATTAGTTATAATAAATAATGCCTTCCTGTAAATTGTCTATTAGGTCATAGTGACAAAAATTAGAGTAGAATACCACTGATAATGAAACTGTATTTCTCTTGGGGTTCTTGTGCCCTGGAGCTGAAGATTGAAAGTAGAACATGTGGAGAGGTTAAGGCAGGGATTTCATTGAAAATTAGAGAAAAAGGAAGAACTCTGGATCTCAGAGAGGCAAGGAGGAAGCATAGTTTACCCTTAAGTTGGAAAAACAGAGGGGATTACTTAAAGTCAGAAAGAATGGGAAAGGAGCCACCATAAGCACATTGCAAGGAGAGAGCATAAGAGAGAGTAGGCAGAGCCACAATTCTTTCTAGTCTAGCATTACTAAGGAGTAGTCTAGAAATTACAAGGGAAGTGGAGGGGTGGTGGGTGTGGTTCCCACGGGACCAGAAATTCCTAACTGTGCTAGCTCTCCAATAGAAATACTAATATTACTACTCCCAGAAGTATATTTTTGAGGAATTTTTATGAAACTGCTTACTAATAATTGATGATTTATATACTTCTCTAAGAATTATGTAAATTCATACTACAAATAAAACCATAGGAGTCAACATCAGATTGCCTGAGTCCAAGGCTTTACTTTACCTTGGGAAAGAGGACTTGTTTTCTTGCTCTTTCCACCTATAAAATGAAGATAATAGTAATAACTGTTTAACAGTGTATTTATCAAAATTAAATGAGCTTATATATACATTCATAAAGTATATTTCTACAAACAAGTATAGAACAATGTTAAGCATATCATGAATGTTACTCTTAATCATGATCTCTAACTACAATAATTATATTCTATACATATTTTACAATGCACACTTTCCTCTTAGCAATATTCTATTTTATGTCAGTAGATATTTTTCTACAATATTTTTTTCTACTAGATACACTGAATTACATAGACACATCTTAATTTATTTAATCCTGAATTGGGAGATTTTTGCTTGATTACAGTTCACTACAATTTCTGAACAATGCTTTCTTACACTTAAACTGAAATTGCTGGTTGAAATACATGAACGTTTAGATGTTTTTGTAGAATGAATTTACCTTTAATAGTAGGGAAGATGTGTCTATTCTCTTAAGATTGATGAGATATTGGAGTAATTAAAGCAAACCAGCAGAAGACCAAGAAAGCCCTAATAACTTAATGCATAAAAGGTATTTTCATATGGATTTTGTCCTTTTGTATCCTTTTGTTTTCCCTTCTGTGGTAAACATAAACTACTGGTGTTGACTTGGCCATTGAAGGCTAGAGGTCTGGTAGAGTTGTGAAGTGTTATTGAGCCCTGAGCAAATCTTCGTGAGACTTATTAATAGGGAAGGCCCTGCCCTCTCAGCAGTCTGGTGAATATGGTGTGGCCAGTTCCCTCATCCCCTGGTCTTGGTGTGGACTCTTCTGCCATGCTGGAGTAAAACTTATAACCAGACAATCATTCGAATAGAATAAAACCCTTATTCTATCTTAAGATGTTTAGTCATGCATTTATCAGCAATAATGCAGGAAAACTGCAACAACTTCTTTCATTTTTTATTGATGAATTTTGCTCTTTGACAATTTTATGCATGTATATAATGCATTCTGATTACTCTATCTTCTACCCTCTTATCTCTTTCCTACAAATTTTCCCATAGCATGTTCTTATGCTTTATTATGTGACCCTCATGGGTTTAATCAGGGAATTTTTGTGTGATACTGAGTTTGGGACTATCGCTCAGTAACCTCCCTAGTGGATACATGATTGGATACTTCCCTGAACCCCAGAATCTATTAGTCACATATTGTTCATCAGTACTTCACTGAGACCCCATGGCTTTCTCTCATGTCCATAGCTTACCATTGGCTGATGGGTCTACTGTAAATTTAAGTAATGGCCTTGTTGTGGATTCATGATTACTATGGCTCTGTTGTCTGTAGAAAACACATTTTACTCTTCTCTATTTTCTTGTATTCTTTCCAAAACTCTCTTCCCCAAAAGTCAGTGAGCCTTATGGGGTAGCATAAATGTCATGCTAAATACTGAGTCCTTAAATTCATTTATGCTTAGCATCTTGCATAGTCATTTGTCTCTTTATTCATCTCCAGCCACTGCAAAAGAGGCTTCTCTGATTAAGGCTAAGATTTGTCTTTATATTTGTTCTTTTCTTCCACAAGGTTTTCTGATTTTAGAATAGGGTAGATAGAATGAATATATATTTCCATATACATGGAATTTATTGTCTTATGACATAAGGTCTAGGTAGTCCAATAATGGCTTCCTGCAGCTGCTCAACTCAGGAACTGAGTATCTCAGCAGTCCCATTCTGCTGCTGAAGGCTAAAAGATTTCTGGAGCATCTCTGGACGTCAGTTGCATGGGAAGGTCAAAGAAGCTAGGTTCTAATGGCAGCACAAAGAAGGTGAGCTCTTCTTCCTTGTGCCTCTTTTGATCTGGTCTATTACTGGGAAGTACTACCCAGATTCAGAATTGATCTTTGTGCTGCAAATATCTTAATCCAGACAATCTCTCCAAGGTCTGTGACTGCTGATTTGTTAGTTAATCCAGGTGCAGTCAATTTGACAATCAAGATTAAATATCAAATAGGGCTTAGGTGTCTTGACTATACTGAGGACTCTACTGGCACCTATTCTTTAGACTTTGACCATTCGTGGCCCTCTAAAGGAACAAGCAACCATTGCAAAATTAAACTTTTTGGGTGAAGACTGACAGCTGCATCAATAGATGAGTTTAAAGGTATTTGGGAAGCAGTTTGATCCCATGTTCGTTTAGCAACACAATAGTGATAGGCTCTCCCATAGGGTTTCTGATTTACCCATTCATGGTTTCTTAGTCTGACTTATAGTACCAGCAGTTCTCTCCTAGAAATGGCCTTAAATCCATTTCTAAAATGGTTGGTTACCCCCATAACATTTATACCATGACTACTCCAATGGATATCTTGCAGGCTGGTTCTTATTGTAGCTTAATAATTCACAAGTGGATAAGACTATTGACAACTTTTCTCTTTAGCCATAGTTATTATAAAAGCTTACTAACAGAGAGGAAGCTTTCAGATCAGTTTCAGCTTGAGTTCTCCAGTTCTGGAAATGGAAGTATGTGTTATCTTCAGCAATAGGGTCTTACCTATTTATAGGTTCTGGTATGCATATCTTCTATTCATAAAAATATTTGGGGTACTTGTTTTTCATTTTTTGAATTGATGAATTGTTTTTGGAGCTTAAGGACATTAATCCTTTTGCCATGTATGTTGCAATATATCCTTGGTTTATGCATTGCTTTTAATCTTATTTTAAGATATCAACTTTTAATGTATAGAGGATTTAAGTTTTATGCATTAATATTACTCATTATTTTTGCTTATAATTTCTCTTTTTGGATCATTTTTAGAATATAAAAAACTTTGTGTGTGTGTGTGTGTGTGTGTGTGTGTGTGTGTGTGTGTATTTATGGGTGTGTTTAGAAGACGGTACTGTGTAGAAGAAGTCCAGAGGTGACTTTGGTTACTCTATCCACTTATTGTTTCACTCTAGGATTTTTCAGGCTTTGCCTCCCAGGAATGGAAGTGCAGGATCCACCATTTCTGCCCAGCATTTTTATGTGACATCCGGGATTTGAACTTAGGTCTTTTTGCTTATGAGGCAAAAGTTTAACCCCTGAGCCATCTCCACAGTCCTGAGTTTAGGACCTTTCATTTGCATTTTTAGGAGTTTGTTTTTGGAACTTTCATCATTAAGTCATTCTGAACTTATTTGTTTGTAGAGTAAGGTAAAGATCCAAAATGGTGGGGCTGGAGAGGTGGCTCAGGGGTTAAGCCTCTACCTTGCAGGCGGAAGGTCCTGAGTTCGGATCCCTAGACCCCATGAATAGCCGCCGGGCGGAAACAGCGGCAGCGTGCATTTTCAGCCCTGGTAGGGCGGAGCCTGCGAATCCCGGGGGCAGAGAAAATAAGGAGGTGGAGGCATCCATGGTGGTTCCCGAATTCGCCCGTGGTTCTACACACACGCACACATGAACACATGCACAACTGAATAAATAAAAAATTTAAAAAAAGATCCAAACTGGTGATACTTTCAAGTGCTTGTATACATTGTCAAACTTTTTTAAACATTTAAATATTTAAAGCTAAATTAAAAATAAATAAATGTGTGGATGCAGCCTTTATCATCAGTTACTGAAAGTTTGAGTGGGGAAGACTACAAAGAGGTGACTGTGAAGCCCACCAACATATCTCCCATCCATCCATGGTAATCCAGCCCTCACTCACCTTTCAATGATTCAGAAGCCAAGAGCTGTAGCAGCTCCTATGTCATTCCAAGAAGAGTAGTAGAACAGAAAATGAAAACAACAACAGTCTTAATAGCTGTCAGAAATCATACATTTATAGAATTATGTCTTGTGCGTTTATCTTCAGGGTTCTTCCTGGGAGTTTTAAATAGTCCTGTGTAACTGAAGGGTATTGAAGTTTGAGACTCAGAATAAATCTGTCCTAGTGTACCAGATTATCCATGCGAATACTTCATGTCTTTATCATTTGATATCCAAGTCTTAAAAACTGATGACATCTATCATAGCTGTTGATATGAAAAACTTGGATAATCAGCCTAGAAAATATATTACTCTTAATGGGTAGCTATTATTAATATACAGGATTCTTTAGTTCTAACTTTTTGGAGCCTATGTAAAAATAGGAAGATTTTGTAGACCTCTGTGAATTACCTCCTTTAGTTTCTCCATCTGTGCCTTTCATTTATGGCCCAACCAAAAATCTGACTTCATTTTCCCTTCAGTTTTTAAAATCGGGTTTGTTGAAATATAATTGACAACATACAAGTAACTCATTGCAAATACCAATTTTAGTACATATGCAGAATATGCACCAGTCCTACAATTAGTATAGAATGTTTTCATTTCCTCCAGCTCCAAATTCTGAACTTTCTAACCAGCCTGTCCCAATTCCCTGTCTCCCTATTTCCAAGTGACCACTAACCTATGTCCTCTCTCTGTACATGTGCTCATCGTGGACAGTTCATAGAAATGGTCCACACTGTGTGGTTCTTTGTGAATTCCTTTTACACTGAAGAATATATTTTTTTATTCGATTGTGCGTGTGTTCGCGTGTGCGTATGTATGTGTGTGTGTGTAGAACCACGGGCGAATTCCGGAACTACCATGGACGCTTCCACCTCCTCCTTGTTTACTCTGCCCCGGGATTCACAGGCTCCGCCCATCAGGACCAGAAACGCAGGCCGCCCCTGCTTCTGCTTGGCGTCTATACGTGGGGTCTAGGATCGAAACTCAGGACCTTCCGCCTGCAAGGCAGAGGCTTAACCCCTGAGATACCTCTCCAGCCCCCATTGCATAATATTTTTAAGTTTATTCACAAAGTGACATCTGTCAGTGCTTATTTTCATTACCCAATAATATACTATTCTACAGAAAATAACACATTTATTGTCACTTGAAAAGCATCCATATTATTCTAACATTTGACTTTTATCAGTAGTCTTGCTCTGAGCATTTATGTGTATGTTTTTGGGTAAGAATGAGTTTTCACATCTCTTAAATAGATTTCTGCCTGGGAGCAGGACTTCTTTAGACAGCAGCCACAGCAGCTGGAAGATGGCTTCCTCATTATTCTCCAAGTCACTGAAGCACATTCCATTTTCATCCCAGATACACAGGAAGCTTGAAGAAAGGGTGAGAAGCAATGCTAGGTGTTTATGAGTTCTAAGTAGCTGCTGCAAGTCTGCTCATGACCTGGTTGATGAGTCAGACTTAAAAATATCTACAGCTATCCCTCTCCTTTATCTTCTAAATGGAAAAGATCTTTTGCTATCAGGGTTAGTGATAGGCCTGGGCGTTGGTTGAAAGTATAATGGATGGAACTGCAAATTAAAAGGGACAAGACAGGCCAAGTTTACATTGGCTTTGCCTTGGAAAGTGTAGAGAGCTAATGGAGAAAGCTTAGCTCAGAAAAGTCCTGGGCAACTGGGAGAGAAGAACCATTATGGTTTGACTGTTTGGGAGTCCCCTAACACTGAGAAAACGAAGAGAGGGCAAGAAGGTGTGGAATCAAAGCAGTGAGGAGTGGTGTGTAGCCTGCTGTGCAACAAGGGACCTCATTACACACACATGGATAAAGAGAGAGCTCAGCCATTGAGCATCACGTGCAGTGACCTGACAATTTCAACTGCTTTTCAGATTTTATGGATTTCAACTTTTTTCTTCTTTTTGAATGTGACATTTCGATGAACCTAGGGATGGAGAAACTTACTTTATTTACTTTACTTTTTATTTTCATGTGTGTGTGTGTGTGTGTGTGTGTGTGTACACGAGAGGGCACTTGTGTGTGTGCCTTTTGAGATCCAAGAGTGACATCCAGAATCACCCTGGATTGCTCTACCTCCTATTATCTTGCTCTGAGGTTTCCTAGACTATGCCTTCCAGGGCTGAAAGTTCAGATCATTGCCATATCTGCCTGGCATTTTTTAAAGTGGGATCTGGGGGACATGAACTCAGGTTCCTTTGCTTACAAGGCAAGGACTTTAACTCTTGTGCTATCTCCTCAGCCTCACTTTTATTTTGGACTCACCCTGGTTTTTTTTTTTAATGATTGTTATTCATAAAAATGGCTCAACATTCATTTGAACCACTAAAGCTGGTTTTGTTATCTCCAAAAGATGGTTACAGGCATTCCTTGTGAAAAGGGGTTGTCATTTCTAAGAACAGGCTTACTAGAAGCAGTGACTTAGATTAAAAATAATTTCAAATGGAAGGCTCCTGAAAGTTAGTCATTTCTTAATTTGGGCTCTGTGGGACCTTTTGTGATAGTTAATCCTGGATGTCAACTTGGCACACGTAGTATTAACTAAGATTAGCTGAGACCACACCTGGAAAGATCAGCTGAGACCAACTCAAGAGATTATGCCAACCCTAGGTCCCATTGGAACCTCCATAGAACTCAAAGGAACCTCCCAGTAATGGACCAGAACAGAATACAGAATGGAAGAGAAGAGATGCTCTAAGATGCTCCAGCCACATGGAGGTCTGCTGTGACTTAGCCTGCCAGCTTCAGCCAGCCAGCCATGCCGCTTCCACTGCCTTGAAAGACTGTATCTATTTCCCCTCTGGAACTGTAAGTTGAATAAATCTCCTCTTTCCCCTTTAACTTATTTGACTTTGGGTGCTCTCTCACAGCAATAGTAAAGAGTAACTGTTACACCTGCTATGGCATAGATAAACTGCAAAAAGGCCTGCTGCAGTGGATGTTGCCAAGAGTGGAAAAGGAAAATTCTAAGGACCAGGAAAGTTTTGTCTTAGTCTCCAGTGTGCTTTAGATGTTGATCCACATTAAAGGAACATTCATTTGTAATCCTAAAGAAAACCCACCAATGCCTTAGAACCTGGGAAAGGAAAGGATTAAATTAGAAAAAAACTGAAAGGCAGGGTGGGCCTAGACTCCAGGGACAGCATAAAAGAAAGCAAACAACCACCATAAAACCTAACCAACTTCTGAAGTTCTTTTTACCTGATATAGGTGCAATATTATTATTGTTTTTCTTTCTTTTTGTCTGAGTGGTGGATGATATGAGGAACACATATGCCTGTGGAGTTCCACAGGTGACATCTGGGATCATCCCGGATTGTTCTACCTCTTTATTGTTTTGCTCTGGAGTTTCCCAGGCTCTGTGTTCCAGGACTGGAAATACAGATTTTTGCCATATCTGCCGGGCACTTTTATATGAGATCTGGGTATCTGAACTTAGGTCTTTTTGCTTTCCAGGCAAATGTTTTAAGCCTTTAGTCATCTCCCTAGCCTGATTCTTCTATTTTTAGGTTGATTCTAAGTTTATCTTATTTAAGTATAAAGATATCTAGTTAACATTCTATGAACTGAAATTTCCAGGAAAGAAACTACATCACAAGCTGATTTGCTGATTAGAACTTCTCTAATCTTGGAGAGGTTGGGATGTCTCAGGTTCACAGCCTAATTACAATTTATCTTCCTTGATCTTGGCCCTTTAATGCCATTCATTGCTCTCTTTTGTGTCTGGCTTGGCATCCTGTGACCACCAGGTGAAAACTATTGGAATGCACTTAAGAGACTAGTCACTTAAAGGCTAGGTTAAATGTGGTCAGGCAGCAGGCAGAAGATGAAGTCTACAGCTAAGATTTCCCTGCTTTGTTTTAACCCACCTATCTTTTTGCCACCAAAATATTTGAAAAGTGTCTTGATTTATGGTTTTCTTTGTTCTATAATTATAATATTACAAAACTATTACCATACCAGAACACGGAATATGGGAATGATTTGAATCTGTGTTCTCACATCATGGTTATTCATTTCTGGTTTTAGAATAACTACCTTTTGTGTTGAGATCAGTATAGTGATTTCATGTTAACATTCCCAATAAGAATCTTATTTTTACCTAGTATATAAAAGTTGCAGTTATTTTGTCTAATATGGCTTTCTTTCCAAAGACTCTTTGTCAACTGGCCCATTACTAGTGTCTGAGCATGACCAGAGAGGAATTTCCTTTGACTTAATCTTTGTTTGCCTGTTTTTAATTTTGCAATTCACCTATCTATAGAAGGGGTGTGAGAATATAATTTTCACCTATTTTATAATGTTTCCTGCCCCTCCCTGTGTAATGAAATGTTTTAGGCACCTAAGATCATTTCTGTTCTGTTTTAAAGCAGCATTGAGTTTTTAAATTAACAGATTGAAGTGAGATTTTTTTGCTATCATGCTTATTAATATATAGGTTTAATATATGTTCTTTTGTATGTATCAGGCATCAAACGGTCAAATATTTAAAATTTAAATCACTGGATGCAACCAAGACTTGAAGATAAAGATCAGTTACTTTTTTACATGTGTCCTTATCTTTTGGTGCATGTGTAAGCATGTGTGGTTCAGTTACCGTAAGTGGAATAGCCTCCTGGATGTTCCTCTTTCAGCTAATTTGAACTGATTACCAGAGTTTGACTTTCCCTGGGAACAACTGATGTCATCATTGCTTCTATCCCTATGGCATGATTCCTGCCAGGTAGCTGATGGGAGTCTGACATAGTGCAGAGTGTTTGTAGAACTGCTCACTAATGTTACCGTCCTACTCCTGGAAGCATTTTACATTCTGTATTCTTGCTTGGTTTTGTTGGCTTCTTCTTTTTCTTTAAGTAGTTATGTGACTCAGTTTCCCTTATTCTCAATGATAAGTGATCATTCTGATGTTCTGGAGGTGACATGAACTACCCAAGATCACTTGGTTATTAGGTAGCAGAAAGCAATGGATTACAAATCTATCTGTAGTTACTGCTCCCTTTCCCCTGATCTTATAGCAGCCCATCGTTCCAAAGCAAGGAAGAAGAGGGAATTATCGAGCAGGTAAAACCTCTTCAGTAACAGCATTTGTCACCAAGCCTGACGTTCTGAATTCAATACCAAAACCTGAAAGGTAGGAAGAGAACAGACTCCTATAAGTTGACCTCTGAACTCTCTCTCTCATTCTACACACACACACACACACACACACACACACACACACACACACACACAAATATAAAGAGATTTAACTTCTGAAAGAGGGCAAGGAATGGCAGAAGCATTGTGGGCACTCAGTTTCCTGACAGTACAATTAATGACAGTTTTTTCAAGTTCCTAATTAAAGCCATGGAGAATTTTAGTTGGTTCTTTTGTCCTCTGTTTTATGGCATTACTCTGCAGCAGATATGTGTCTCAATAGAAAAGAAATGAGATTCTTCCAGCCGAGGCCAGTCTTGTATTGAAAGGCAAACACTTTCATCTATGGGTTTACACTGATGTACAACATGACCAAATAAGTATTAACAAGGTCTGATAATTTGTACTTGCTTCTCCCCATTGATTTTTCTTCACTTGGCCACATAGATTGTATTCAGACTGATCTGCACCACAAACAAACAGAAAAAAATCAGATTTCTATTAGTCACTGTAAATAGTTAATGCTGTCAAGAAGAGCTGTGGACATGGCTATGAGGGATTATCAAGACTGTGTTAATGGAGGTGGGAAGACTGTCTTACTAAATGGGCTTATTTAATTTGGTATTCTTTGGAAGTCCACTTGTCTCTTGTTACAGGTCCAATGGCTGCTGTATTTATACATCTAGAAGACATCAACATAATGATATGTTCCTTCCTCAGCTCTGTTTTGTTTGCAGCTTTGGTCAGCTGTAACACTTCCCAGATCCTCTGTCTTTGCTAAGTGTTAACTTGATTCTCTCATTTGTCCTGGATGCTTGCCAGCCTGGACTGGATGCACACTTTGTTTAGGAATCATCCACAGCTGTTATTGCCTCATAGGTTTCCTATGCCTGGCCACCATCCTATGGTCACACTAGCTTCTGCAGAGACAGTTCCCTGGAGAGCAGCAGTTCAGGTCAGAGGTTAAGAAGGTCAATAAAAATAATAACAAGAAAAATGAAATATTGAAAAGGGTCACGGAACTTCTTGACATAAAACCTTATGTAATCATATTCTCTTATTTCTCTCTTTGGGTGAGAAACACTGAATATATGTCCTTAAAATTAAAAGCATCAGATAAGCTGGGGGGTAGGAAGCAGCTGGTTTCTATTTCTACTTTCAGGGATGAAATGTTGTCTTCACCCCTTTTCATGGACTCTCCTCAGGAGCTTTATCCCTTTACCTTGTGGCCATTGTCATTGTCCTCTGAAAGGTACAAATGAGGTTGCCATGAGGGGGGTCACATGCATGTGTGAGGTCACCATGCTGAGAAAGCCAACCACAGAAAGCTGCCACACGCAAGTCAGACAGGGGTTCCTGTGTTCCTGCCATGAAATGACCATGAAATGCAGGGCCTGGCCTTTCATGTCATTGGATTTCAACTCAAGTCAAAAATCTAAAATTTAAATGTTGCTATACTTGTTACTATTGTACCACTGTGACAAAATATCTGACAGAGGGAAAGAAGGAAGAAGGGAGGGAGGGAGGGCAGGAGGGAGAGAGGGAGGGCAGGAGGGAGGGAGGGAGGGAGGGAGGAAGTTTTATTATGGCTCATGGTTGGAGGATGCAAGGAAGGGAAAACCCTGTAGCAGGAGCTTGAACAGCTGCATCTGTACATTTCATCTGCAGCCAGGAAGCAGGGAGAGATGAATTGCAATGCTCAGTTCACTTTCTCCTTTGTATGCAGCCCAGAATACAATGAAATGGTGCCCTCTTCATAAAGTTTTTTCTGTAGACTTTAAAGTACTTTTTCAGGGTTGGAGAGATGGCTCAGGGCTTAAGCCTCTGCCTTGCAAACAAAACCTAGACCTAGATTATAGATCCCATGTAAAACACTGGTGAGAAAAGCAGCAATCTTCATTTCTGGCCCTGGAAGGCAGAGTCTGAGGACCTCCCAGAGCAGTAGTAAGTAATAAGGAGGTAGAGCAATTCAGGATGATTGCTGATATCACTGTTGGGCATCCACAGGCACATACTGTGCCCTCTTCTATACCAACCTACACTTACACACACCACATATGTGTACACACCTGGACCTACACTCACATACAAGAATAACAAACAGTACTTTTTCAATATGGAAAGGTAGCCACAAATTGATTTTCAAGCAGCCTTTCATTAGGAAAGCAGAGCAGATGCTAACAGCCTTTGGTTTAGAGAAGGAATCTGCAGACAGGCAAGGGTAACATATGAAATCTCTCCCTGTCAATTTTGAGAAGTTTAAAAGTAGCCTTTAATTTTCAAGTAACTAAAAATCTTCAGTATAGGACTGGAGAGACAGATCAGTGGATGGCAAATATGTGGTCAGTGGTCAGATCATCAGAACTCACTTAAATGTCAGGCAAGCTAGGTGGGTGCTTGTGATTCCGGGACTCAGGAGCTAGAGAGCTCTTGATTCAATCCAGAGACTCTGTGTCTTAATAATAAAAGTGGAAGGTGATTGAAAAAGACATTTGATGTCAACTTAGCAACTCTACATGCACGTGTATGCCTACACACATGTGAAAACACATACATATACATGCAAAAAGTGTGTTCAGCATAATGTGTGGTGGCTATTATATAATTTGGATAGTCCCTCTTAGAAAGTACAAAGCAAATTATATGTGTATATTTTATAAGCAGAAAATAATCTGGTTTTTTTTTTCTCTAGGTGGTAGAGATCAAACCTGGAGCCTATTCTACTGTGGTAAATCCTCAACCACAAATCTGGCATTTTTTAGTTAACGTTTTGTTACTTTTTGGAGCAAAATTCTATAGTAAAATTCTGGATTAATGTCAATGTCTCTTCCCTTAAATAATCTATAAACATCGGTCAGCATGTGTGAGGTGAGGAAAAAGGGACAGGCAACTCCATGTACCTGACACCTGGGAGTCTGTTGGTGTAGCTGATACTGCTGATATAACTGTATAACGTAAAAGGCAATTATGGGATAATTTGATATGAGAACAGGTGAAATGCAGATAATAATAATTTTGGGTTAGAGATGAGCAAATGGCTGTTTTTCCTACCGGTCCTGGAGTAGTTACCATCGTGTTTGGAAAGAATGTCATCTAATGAGATTTTATTATGCTTGTTTTAAAGACTTGGGTTGTAGCCCAACAATGCACAAATCTGGTTTATCATGTGTGTTCAAAATAGAGATGTCAGAACTCTTGCAAGAGAACTGTGACATTTGCCAAAATATAAGCAGAATCATAGTTCCGTTTATATTTCTCATAGAACAAAAGCCATGGTTAGGATGTAAAATTATTAATATTTATATTGGGGAGTAAGCAGTGATCAACAATTGAAAACTACTTTATAAGCAAAGTACCTTACTGGTCATTTAATTAATTAATTAATTTTTTTGTTGCTGGGGATGAAACCTGGGCCTCAGGCAGGCCAAGCAAGTGCTCTGCCCTGAGATATACATTAAATTAAATTTTCATGGGGTTGGAGATATGGCTCAGGGATTAAAACCTTTGTCTCACAAGCAAAAGGGCCTGATTTCCTATACTAAATCCCATATAAAAGCTCCAGATAGAAATGGCAGTGACGTGTTCTTCTGGCCCTGGAAGGCAGAGCCTGGAAAACCCCGGAGCAAAATGATAAGGAGGTAGAACAATCCAGGAGGTTCCTTAAATTACTCTTGTGTCTTGTCATGATTTGAAATGTGAATTATCCCCCACAGGCTCATATGCCTGAATCTTTAGTTGCTTGGAAAGGTCATGCTACCTTTAGGAGGTGGGACCCTGATGAAGGAAGGCAATCATAGAGGCGGGTCTTGAGATTGATGAGTCCTACCTCCTTCCAGGAGAGGTCTACTCTTGCAGTTGGCAGTTTTACAGCTCTCAGACTCTATGAAGGACATAATTTAGGTTACCTCCAGCTTCTGCTAGCCAGTTGTACCTTTTCTGTCATAATGTACTTGTATCTTCTCTCTGGAATGTTAAGCTGAATAAATCTCCCATTTCTCCCTGTAAATTGCTTGATTGTGCGTGTCATCTCACAGCAACAGAGAATAGTAATAGTACCACAGGCACACACACTCAATTGTTCTCTTGCACACATAGCCACACTCACACACACATCTAAAAAATTAAATTTTCATTTAGCTAATTACTTGAGATAAGGTCTTACTTCGTATTCCAGTTGACATCAAAATCGTCATCCTTCTGCTCAGCTCCAAAATACCCAGACTACTGAATCTCCCCAGGCTGAGACAATACATCTTTGTGTGATACTAAATTAATAAGTTTTAATGTCGCCATTTGTTCATTTTTAGTCTGAATAGTGACTTGTGATTTTGGACAAATTGTTCCCAAAGTGAATGAATTCTAGAGAATGCTCAGTGCTGCTTCTGCCAGCCTGTCCCATGACTGCTAGCGCGGCAAAGGACAGAGATCACATCCTACAGTTCTTATTTTTTTCTCATCAGAGGAGTGACAGTACTTGAGAGCAAAGTGATACATGACTTGGAAAGAGCAATTTTTCAAATGGTTCATTGGCACAAATTTCACTGAAAGGAGGTCTTCGCTCTTGGGCCAGTTTGCAGCAGGAAGAATTCATTGTCAACTAGACACACAGGAAACAGCCTCACAATTGAATTTGCATGTGAAAGATGAGCGCCCACACATACAGCCAGGGCTGCAGAGGTTACTTAGAAGAAATTAACTACATGAAACAGAGATTCAAGTGTCTCCTTGTCAATAGCCTCCTACTTCTTCCTTCCCCTGGGCAGAGTTGCTTTAGGGCACATTGCTCAGTACTTTGAGGGATTATTTGCTTATGCAAATGAACTGGCATAAGTCTTCTTAATTTGTCGGTAGGACTCTCAGGTCATTTCCCCACTTGGGGAGGTATATGTTCATGATTGTTCTGCAGGGCATATTTCCTTTTAAGACTGATGTTTCATTTCATGGTCTCTTCTTCAATGTGTGAAGGAACAATCCCAAATTTTGGTTTTGGCATAACAGAGAAAAGAAGTGGTATTAAGCACATCAACTCTGAGAATCGGACCTTTAAATGGTTATCAATGATGCAGAGCTGAGAGTTGATTAGCATTTTGTATGTTGGGCTAATGTGATGACTGCTGGAAAGATGGCAGAAGTCAGTTACTTTAAAGTAAAGAGGAAAAAAGCTTTGCTAAAGAGGATGTGCTTGAATGAGCTTTTCCAGACTGAGGCCAGAGGTTTCATTTCTCCTGATGAGCCAGTTTGGGAGAAGGCTCAGAGGGTTTAACTTGGAGTGGTTTGGATAAGGAAGCACATTTGTTTTCAGGTTACCATCATCCACTGGAGATGGAGACCAGAGCTGAGGGACCTAAATTTGGGGAGAGACAGCTAGAGAGTCTATGATCGAACGTGGTGGGGTTTATTAATTCTATCATTTCTTGGACAATGCTCTTTGGAAGGATTCAGTTGTGAGGTAGCCAGAGCAGAATGGAAGAGGTGTGATGGGTCTGTCTGTGCCCATAGCACTTATGGGTAGGGAACATCATGTTTTATGTCTATAGTAAAATGAAACTTCCACAAAGGTAGGGATTTTACCCCTTTAGTTCATTGCTTTATTTACAGTGCTTATTTTATAATAATCTCTCAGAAAATGCTTGAATTGAATTTTGTGGACAGATCATGTATTTAGCATATTCATTTCTATGATAGAATTTATGAGAATGGTGGCCATGCTACTTTGTGTTAGACTTAGTTAAGTTATTTGATGTTCATTTTATAGCTCCTTCGTTGATATTTTCCTGGAAGCTCTGTGTACTTTTGGCTGTTAAATCTGCCATTGGATATTACTCGCAGACTTTTTTTTTTAAAGTGGCTATGTCTTTTTGGCAAGTTTGATTTATATCTGGAATTCATTGTTACTTGTCTGGCCTACAAAGAGACCTTGGTAATTGACAGTTGTATTCAAGGCCTGAAAGAACTCACAGAGCTGGTGATTATGGGTGCCTTCTAGCTGCCACTTTGATTTCAGTGGGATTGTACTTCAATGCTTTGCCTAAGAGCACTAGGAGAGAGACAGTTTGCCATTACAGGCTCCCTGTAGAAAAACTTCCCCAGCATGGAAAAAAAAGACACCTACCAACTTCCTTTTCATCTGGAATTAATGTGATCAGAAATGTCTAAAGAAGGTAGATAAAGCTTGTTTTCAATTTCAATGACATCAAGATTTTCAAAGCTTTGGAGCTGCTAATCCCTCTCCCTCCTTCTGCCACCCTTTCCTCTTTTCTCCTGTTCGATGTCTGCATCAAAGCTACATGTCTGACATGACCAGGCAGAGGCAAGGGGAAACTATAATGGCTGAGGGTGGATCTCTGCTCTGGAGAACAGTTATATAGCTGGGGTGCAGTGCAGGGTAGTGTCCTGTCTGCCAACATGCTAGAAGTGAAAGAAAGGTTGGATTACCCGGGACTGCACTGCACTTGTGGAACCTGGCATATTCTTTCTTAATGAGGGATGAAATCCTGAAAAAGTCAGATACTGCCAGAGAGGAGATGATCTTTTTTTCACGATGCTCAAGACCAGTTGACCATTTATACTATCAAAGTTTCCAGTAATAGCTTCACTTGGACAATCGAGATCAATAGGTCTGAGGTATTGGAAAATGCTCTGAGGATCAGGTGATCTAGTTTGCTATTGATGTTAAACACAGGCCGTGTCGCATGTTTGTAAATGTCTATTATTACTGGGGTGTCATAGATAAATACTGGTGTCAACTTGGCAACTGAAGATTCTGAGCTCTGGGCACAGTTGTGAAGCCCTAAGTAAGTCTGCAGGAGATGGTATAATAGATGGGGAGACCTTGCCTGGGGTTGATGGGACTAGTTCTGGGGGCAGGTGAATGAGATGGGGGGAAATGATTAAGGAAATTGGCATTCTTCTGTGTACTTTGGCCAGGCATGCTGGTCTGGTAAATGAGAATTGTCCTTTTTAGCAGCCCTGTGGATTTGCTGTGGCCAGTTCCCTTAGCCCTGTGGCTGTGAGCTCTCCTGCCAAGTTGTATAAGGCACTGTAACCAGACAACTGTAAGCCAAAATAAACCCCTTGTTCCCTTAACCCATTTGGATGTGAATTTATTGATAACAGTGCAGGCTAACTGCTACACTACATAAAAAAGAGTTTAAGTCCCATAGCAGAAATCATAAGGAAATGAAATCAAAATAATGGTATTATCATGAGAAGTCATAGTTTTCCAAACAGGTATCAGGCAATATTGGCTTTTATAATGTAGAAACTAGATTTACAATTTAGAATGCTATCAACAGAGAGAAAGAAAATACTGATTTTAAAATGTTTAGCATATACATTGTAGAAAATGATCTTTAAAAAAGTAGCTTCTTTTCTAAAGAATAGGTTGGGTAGAAAATCACTTAGCAAATTAAAAAAATTGATCATAGTTTTCAGTCAAAGGAAATGCTTATAGTACTGAGCCTTGGGAAATCTTAACCACTGGATATATCACTGAGGTGGCCTACCTCTGTAAACGCTTTGAAAAAGGACAGAGAGAGCTAGGAGAGATGCTACTCACCTGAAATCCACTCCCCACAGGCAAAAGTCTCCATGCTTTTCCCATTTACCTAAAATTCTGTGGTAGTCTATAGAGTCAAAATTGCTATTCGAGCCACTATTCTAGTGAAGCCTGAAGCCTCATCAAGAAGAGACATACAAAATATGGCCTGAATCTTGGGATTACGAGCAAGAATGGCTAGCAGAGAGAGACAGTAGGGTAGAATAGCGAGGAACCGAAGTCTACTGTCATTGATGAGTGGGTTTATTGCCTTGTTGCTCCCTGGACTCAAAGTCCCATGATAAATTTTCTGACATGAGTTAGTGTGCCACCAGGAACTGATCCACTTCATCATTCTATCCCCAGCACAATGAACTGATACCTTCTAAAACCAACTAGCCTTTCTACCCCTAACTTGTTTCTGTCAGGTTTTGTAATCCCTATGACAGTAAAGTAACTATTTATCTCTCCAAATTGACATATAAACAAAAGATTAAAGCATAGTCTATTTATAAGATGCATAATCTATATTTTCTACTTCTCTAAATTATAAGTTGAAGAACCAGTGAAATGAAATTTCATTTTTTTCCTTTACTATTCTGTCATGCATGCATGATAGGAAAACATTTATAAATAAATAGCTGCCTATGAATTGCAGTGCAGGTAAGGCAAGTATAGCTTAGTAAGCATAAGCACTTATGTTTTGAAGGAGCTTACAACCTACACTAGCTCTGTATTACAATTAAGAAGCATGAGGGAAATTTTAAAATGCTTTTTTTCCAGTTGTTTTGGATTTGTAGCACAGACTTAAAACAACATTTAAGGATGTTTATATTAAGTGTAACATATTGGTGTACTTCTATGTCTGTGGGGATTGACTGCAGGATCCCCTTTAGAAATCAACATCTGCAGGATGCTCAAGTCTCTTATATTAAGTGGCATAGTACAACATTTGCATATAATATGTGCATATCCTCCTGCAGATGCTCAGTCATCTCTAGATTGCTCGTAATATCTAACAAACTGTGAATGCTAAGTAAATATTTGTTATAATGAATTTTTTAGGGGAATAAAGACAAGATGAATTTTTTAGGGAAATAAAGACAAGATGAAATTTGTACATATTCAGGACATGAGCATGCAGTTTTGTTTTTCAGGTATTTGTGGAACTTGTCAATGTGAAGGGCCAACTACCTTCTATGCATTATCTAGGCAAAAATGTAATAAACATGCAAATAATTTGCAATAACCTAGTACTCAATCCAATGATGAGAATCTATTGGCTGTCATCAGTCCTGCTGACTACTTCCAGGCTCTCATTTGCTCAAGTGCCACAGCAGGTAGAAAGTCAAAATCATATGGTCTTTTCCAGAGTTCTCACTATTTCTTCTCTGGGAGAGAGAAGGTGACTTACTTTCAGTTGCCTATTGGAAGGAGTTGATGGGGTTGGGATTATATTCTGTCTTTTTTTTTTCCTTTGGAAGCAGATATGCTTGAAAAAAGTTGAGTTCTCCAATCAGAATATAGCATGTCCTAGACCTGACTGTATGCATCTGATTATAGATCTTAGTTTTGTGGAGCAGGCAAGAAGGCTCAGTGCCCAAAGGCAATTGTATGCAAAATTGGTAGTAGAGTTAGCTACAGGTGTCATCTTGACCAATGAAGTTCTGGGCACTTTTGTAAAGTATTAGTAGACTTAAGCCCTGAGAAAGACTGCAGGAGGTTTATCTAATTGATGTGAAAAGACCCAATCCATGAAGGGTTTGACTTTTCCCTGTGCAGGTGGATTAGATGAGCTGACATAGGGAGATGGCATTCTTTGGTATATTTGGACAGACATGCTGTCTGGTGAGGGAAGTTTGCACCTCTCTTAGCAATTGATATGGTGTGACCAGTTCCCTAGATTCCTGGTGTTGGTAACAGTTCCCATGCTAAGCTGGACCAAGACTGAAGATATTCGTAGGCAAAATAAAAACCTTGTTCCTATAAGCTACTGGTTGTGAACTCATTGGCAATATGCAGACCAACAACTGCTTACCTGAGTTTGATCCCCAGAGTCCGCAAGGTGGAAGGAGAGAACAGAATACTAAAAGTATTCTACTAGAAGGAGTCTTCTGAACTATGAACATGCTTCTTGGTATTATCTTAATAAATGAAATATTATATTATAAAAGAATTTAGATTTATGCAGCCCACTGACCCACAAATATAACTGACTCACAAATAATAAGACACATTTTCCAATCATCAGAATTGTGATACTACATTTTAGATTCTGCCTGTCTCTTGTTTTATCTTTTAATTTTTTTCAAGGTCTAGGTGGGGTTTAGGGTTGTTATCTATCAGTCTTCACTCATTTCTGAAGCCCATATTTGTTATGACATTGTCTCCAGACGTCAAACCATGCAAAGTGCATCAATATTCATTCAACAATAGTGTGTGTTTCTTTTGAAGAGATGCTTCTTTTAGGCAGTGGGAAGAAGGTAAGACATCATTTGGGGAGACCCTTTACAGTTCTTAGATGCAGAGGATATAGACATTAGCAGAATATCTCAAAGGAGCTGGGGTGGGGTCATATTGAAGTTAGCCATGTGGAGACCAAGTGAAGGGAGGGTAATTCAGTGGTCATTATGGAAGAGCATATGCTTTATTTATTTCCATTTCTCTGAGTGTAACATGCAGCTTATGCGCAACATATGGGCTAGGCTGAGGGTTGAGCATCCCCTCCTGATAAGACTAGTGAAATATAACCCAATATTCTTCTTCCCATACAGTGTTTTGAACAATGGATAAAAGAGCTCTATCAATCACACAGAATAAAATAAGTGAGAGATAAAGCAAAACTTGAAAAAGATAAAGTCAAGATATGAAGCTAAACCCACTAGTTTTACCTCCTTGTTTTCTATCTATGTAACTGTGCGTAAATTATTTAACTCTTTATTGTCTCAGATTCCTACAGTAGAAACAATACACTGAGGACAAAGGATGACCCTCGCTCTTGTACCATAACATGTTGTGTGACCCAGTGGATCAGCGCAAGCACAGTACCCAACACAGGGGTTCTCAGTACACTCCAACTCCTGTTGATGATGCTGGATATTGTCCAAAATGTGCATGAGGGATAGGAATGAGGAGATAAGCCCACAAAGACAGGGTGCTTTTTCTTAGCTCATTAGAAAGAGCTAAGATTTTCTGCATAGCGATAGAAGGAACAGATACAGTTAATAAGCAGAATTGCTTTCATATCCTGAGAGCAAAGTCAATTAGTGAGCAATCTAATTCATATTACCCCAGGTTTTTCTTTTTCATTCCCTTTTGCCTCAATCAATAGTCAATATTTGGTAAGAAGAGGTAGAACAGTTTCCAGTTTTACCAAATTCTATTTATTTGGAATGAATGGAGCCAAATACTAAGGATTTTGTTGTTCACTTTAGAGGAATATATACATATACCCATTGGGTTTGTATCTAAAAAGTTGGAGGAAATGCTAATTGTTACATCTAATAAAAGCACTTACTGCATCATTAGTAGGTACATAGATCCAGACCAGGAACTTTCTTTCCTAGTTTGCTTGACCTCATGGAAATCCATTGGTGTTATTTTGTTTTTGTAGATGAAGAAATTAGAGCGTTGATATGTATTCCAATAGCATAAAGTAGAATTTTCTGGAATTTGAGCTCCTGTCTTGTGAAAACTCTTGTGCTATGCAGATTAAACAAAATCCTACCATGTGCCATTAGTACACTGTCTGCTGCTTAATGAATTTCAGAGATACGTAAAATCATTCACAAGATAATAAAAATCATCCTTGATATCACTTCTCACAAATAGCTGCTATTTCAGTTTCATAATATTTTAATCAAATTTTAATGATTTTTTTGCAAAGTAAAACATCTGCTTTCTTCGATATTTCAGAATCACCATTTAAATAGTTATGAAGGTATTTAAATTATTAAGCAGTCTCCTAAACCTGTGAAGAAAATCTTTATTGCTTAAATTTACTTTTCCTTTTTTTCTATTTTAAACAATTGTGCCTTAAACACTTTTGTATGTAATTCTTTGCACATAGCTGTGATTACTACTTGAGGGTAATTTTCCATAATAATAATTATCACCTCATGAGAATTTCTTTCTCACATCTATTGATTGCCAAGTAACAAACCAACCTGAAAAGTGGTGCAGCTTCAGGCCGCTGCTCTGTTAGGCTCGTGTATGCAGTGGGTTGGGAGAGCACATGGTGAGGATGGAGCTGTTCTTCTCTGAAGCTGCGTCTCTCCTGGGAAGACTCTGAGAGTGGGGCTCCAACAGCACGTGGCAGAGATGCGGGAGCATCAGAAAGAGGCCTGGGATGTCACATGGCGCCACTGTGTTGTGCGCTGTTGGTTGAAGCAATTGCATTTCTCCCTCTTTCAGGGAAGGATACAGATCCCATTCTTTGATGGAAGGAGTATCCCAGAATTTACAGCCACACCGGACATAGTAGAAAACCACATTCGAGATTTTGATATATACTATCAAGAGGTCACCCTCCCCACAGACGCATAAATCAGCTCTCCCCAGTGGTTGCTGACTGTACATTTTTACCACACTGGTTATCATTACTTTATGAGGCATTCATCATTGTGATATATATAAGATATATGCCATTGTGATATTCAGTTTGAGCACTGAGAAATTTTACATATATTTTTGATCACCTGTCAAAATTTTATATGAATATTTTATTTTCTGTTTATTTTTCCACTAGAGAAAAACCATCAAAACTGACAGGTGTTGTTTATATAGTGATATTAACTCATAGAGTTTTTACTCTAAATTGAGTTATTTCACTACCACCTGCTCGCAACTGTAATCAATAAACATCTTTAGCACCAAGTTAAAGTCTAAATAAAAGTTTTTCTAAACTTTTCATGTGAAGTGTTCAAGTGTTTCTTCTTTTTTGGGCACTTGTGTGTGCGTATGCACGTGCGTGCGTGCGTGCGTGCGTGCGTGCGTGTGTGTGTGTGTGCGTGCATGTGCCTGCTGTGGAAACCCAAGAATGACACCAGGAATCATCTTGGATTGCTCTACCTCCTTGCCCCGCAGTTCTTCAGGGTCCACCTTCCAGGGTTGAAAGTGCAAGCCCCTGCCATTTCTGCCTGGCATTTTTCATGGGATCTGGGATCTGAACTCAAGTCCTTTTGCTTGTGAAGCAATGGCTTTAACCACTGAATCATCTCTCCAGCCTGTTAATATTTATTCTTAATGTAATACATCACTGAGTCTTGTCACTTGTATTAATATATTAGCTACTAATTCTTTATTACGTCTAGTTAGGAACTTTCTAGCTATAAGTCTGGTAGTCAGTACCACCCAGTTTTTTACTTCATGAGTTATGGTTGCTTTGAGAAAGAAATCTTTGGCCTCTTATTTTTAACTAGACTTCTCAAGCTTCCCAAAGGCGGCAAGTCACTTACAAGTGAAGGGTGGGCTTTGGAACAGGGCTCTTAGGGTTACTTAGTTAAAGGAGAAGACACTTGATGATAATACACACCTTTAACTTCTAGGCCAATGTCATTAGAAAGAGCAAAGGAAAAGATTCATTTCTTTGTAAAACTCCTGAGACAAAACTGAATTGAATGCATTTCTTCTGCCTTTTTGGTTTGCCTTTCCACTCGACTGACTGACTGAGCACAGAATCGAGCGTGATAAAGCACATTGAAACAATAACGAAAGAGAAATAAAACCCTTTCCTCTCAAAGATTAGGGTCCACAGGGCTTTCGGGGTTTTCACTGAAGAATGCCGTTGAGACCAGAAGCACAAAGCTGATGTCTGAATTGAAGCTGAGCAGGGTTCAGCCTTTTCCAGCCTGGCCCAGACTCCTGGTGCTTATTCCTTCTGGATCCTCATGGGGGTGTAGGAGGACCATGCTTGGGTAAGTGGGTGGTGCGCGACCAAGCCTAGCTGGCTCCATTCCCACCCCCACTAAGGACATGAACAGTTGTCTCCAAAGCAGGCTTCTCTGGCTTCAGCCCAGCTGTCTCTGCATGAAGACCACCACTGCTAAACCTCCAGATGAGCCACTTCCGGGTCCCTGCCTTGCTGCTCTGATTGCAGATGAAACATGAGTTGGAGGAGTTTTCTGTAACAGATGCCTGCTTGACTGATCCCCCTTCAGCATCCAGTGTCAGCACTTGTCACAGACAGGTATTGTGGCCAGAGCAGCCAGACAGTGACAGATTCAGCCCCCTGCTCAAAAAGAGGCAGGGGGTGTCTCCCCTCAGGCCTGGGTTTGTCGCAGGCATGCCCAGCCAAATCCTTCCAGGGCTTTGAGCTGCACCTGTGCCTCCAAATGTCAGTAGGTCTGAGAGCCAGCCGCTTTCCAACACTCTTCTCCTCAAGGTCAGCAGGCTGAGATGGAAGGGGAGCGCCTGTGGTGAGCAGGCCTGCATCCGTTGTCCTTTGTCCAGCATCTGAAGGCAGACCTAGCCATGCCCCCAGAAGCTTTAGACTTGACAAAGGATTTGAGGAGATCTTAGTGAACATACCCGGAAATGTCCCGTCCAAGTTCTCTTTAATATTTGTCTTATTGATCTTTACTGAATATGAAGTGAAGGAGAACAAAACCAGTTATGGGTGGTAGGAGACAAATGGTTCTCATTAGTGGCCACTCTTGAGACTCAGCCAAGGTTGGACATGTGGTGATCATAATGATGATTTATAGATCAGAAGTTGCAACCTGATGGCCCACAGGCTGAACTTGGCACGAGGGTTTTTATTTGGCTTGCAGTGTGTGTTTTGTTTTTAATGGACTTTGATTCGTATGTAGAATATGTAGAATTCAGAAACTGTCATATTATATTTGGCTTCTCTCTCTGTCTCTCTCTCTCTCTCTCTCTCTCTTTAAAAATCCTGCAAGTACTAACTGTGGCATACTTGCTTCTTTCCATGGAGGTAATAGGAATAGACAAAGTATGACCTCAGCCTACTTTTAGAAGGGGGAGAAAATGTGTTATTGTGCCCTGTTCCAACTCTTCCTTGTTCTTACGCCCAACCTGATTCTCTTATTGCTGTTACTTGGATGGTCCCTGCAGACATTTGAGCTCTCGATTCAGGTATAAGCATTCCACTTGACTCCTGCACGTGACCTTGCAGGTGATTTTCTTTACCTCCCACTGTCCTCTGACACTGGGATGCTATGCATCCAAGCATAGCTCCAACTTTAATGATTTGAATCAGTTAATAATAGAAAAAAGAGAAGAATGGCGATCCTCTGTGAGGATCCTCTGTGAGGATTGTGATTAACTGTTGCTAACCCTTACCTGAGAGACAGTCATACAGGATAAATTTGATGCCAAGTTTGAACGTTGCTACTGAGGGAAGAGACATGGTGAGTTGGGACCAGTTTCATGATCTTGTTTAAATTTCTTACAAAATGGTTCAAGCTAACGAAACCTTTAACTTTTCATGAGTGAGGAAATAGGGCTTTGAATTAAGAACCTTTGTCAGCCTTTTGAAGTTGGAATGAATGAATCAGTATTTGTGTTTATACCATAGAATCACTGTTCTCGACACAGAACAGTCCTACAGATGGAATTCAAGGCTCCATTAGGCTAAAAGTCAGGTACTATTAAAGAAGTAAAGCATATGCACCTCATTAAACAGCTTGTATCTGAAATTCAGGAACATGCACTTAAAGACTATTTTATAATAAAAGAGAAAAAGTAAAAGCTTTAGTCACAATGGGATTTTTCCCCTTAAAGTAAAAAATGTTGAATTCATGGTATTTGTAGTTCAAAAGGGTGCTTTATTGAGTTTAATAATGAAAATAATAAAAGCAAATGATCAAGAAGTAGTTCTAATTGTTTATATGTTACCACACTTAATCCTCTCGACAATTACATATTGTAAATGCAGTTAGTATCTCTGTAGGTGAGGAACTTGGAGCAGAGAGATAATGCTGAGAGTCTAGAAGTTACTGACAGCATACTAGTTGGAAGGTGGGATGAAAATTGTGAAGGCAGCTGTCTAAGCATCTGACCCTTGAGGAATATAAACAAGATGTTGCACATGTCTGTTTGCATGAATTTTCTACCCTCTGCACAGAGCTGTACTGGTCATCTTTTTTCTGTTCTCTGGGGCTGACACTGGAAAAACTCAAGGACTTGTACAAATGCATGCATTAGAAGTACTTTCATGGATGACCATTAAAAAAGGTAGCTCTAATATGTGTGAATTTTGTTTTGAGGCAGGGGTCTTATTATTAAGCAGACTTTGAACTTGTAGTCATCTGCCTTAGTCTCCTCAGTCCTAGCATAAAAAGTGGCATTTGACTGGGGATAAGACTCAGGGGTTAAGGCTTTGACTCACAAGCAAAGGGACTTGGGTTCAGATTCCAGATTCCATGTAAAAAATGACTGGTGGAAATGTCCTAGAATACAGTCCTAGAAGACAAAGTCTGGGAAACCCCAGAACAAAGCCATAACAATCCAGGATGATTCCTGATATCATCCTTTGCCTTCCACAGGCACACACACACTCAATTGCCCTGTGGTATACACACATACATACACACACACATGAAAGATTGATAGCTAGATAGATAATAGACAGACAGACAGACAGACAGATAGATAGATAGATAGATATAGATAGATAGATAGATAGATGGTAGAGGTATTATTTCACTGGATTTTGAGATTTTCTTTGGCAATGATGGTTTGAATTTTTGTTACAGAAATTATCTTTTTTCAATACTGTGTTTTTAACCATAAGAAGAAAATATTGCTAATCATCCTATCAGTCCATAATGGATTTATTGTTTGAAGTCTGAATTGATTTTATTGGTTGAGACATTTGAAATTTATGAATAAGATGCATTGAGGTAAGGGAAAGTGATTGTAGTGTGCCCTTATTTTTACTTTTGTTTTTCATAGTTCCTGTTAATTATGCTTTGAATATGCCAAATGACAAATTTGTGTTGAATTATATTGTTGGGCTTCATGAAGCCTGAGCCTGACTTGAGGCCTGGCGGAAATTCCTGAGCCTGACTAAAGTTTGGCGGCCTGTTTTTGGCTTGCGAATTCCACATCAGGGTGACTCAGCTTCTGACACCCCGATAAGGAGTAGCCCCTGCCTAGTTACTGCTTTCGTGGTGACCCTTTATTGGCCCTTGCACCTCACTCCCCATCCCTATACCCCCACCCCTTCCCCCAACTCTATATAAGTGCCTGCCTGATACAATAAAGTGAGATCCTGCTTCGACAAGTCTCCCAGCCTGGTGTGTTTCTCCCCGGTGGTGAGGGGGGTCCTGGCCGTTGACACTCATCATCCCGCTCAGTCCCAGGGCCTGCCCAGCTGGTCTGTGCAGCCCCTACGCATCCCTTGTCGAGGAGTCTGGCATTAAATGCCATCGCACTCCATCCTTCTTAGAGTGTTAGTCACCAGTGTATTCAAACTGCCTATATTGCTCACCCATTCATCACTTAGTATGGCTATCATATGATGTTGTAGTATCACAATACTTCAACTGAAGCAATGGTTTTGCACCTTATTATGTTTTCACTGTGTCAGAATAGTGATTGGAAAAAAGAGCTAGGGCCTGAAAGCAATCTGAGAGGTTAGATGAACTCTTGTGTTACGTGGCAACGCTGAAGAACATACAAGAACAAACAGTATAAAGAGAATTTGAACTACCCACAGTTTTAGACATTCACTGGGATAACTCTATGGATCGAGGTAGAGGTGGTTATTACCTGTGTTCTTTATTCTTGCCCAAGAAAGGCTAAATGGCGCTCTGCTTGCACTCTGAATTGAAGAAGGGATCTCATATAAATTGGACGTGTTAGTCTCCTGGTTCTTGATTTTCTCTTTCTCTCCTCCCTTCTCTCTCTCTACCTCCCCTTGGATCGAACCCAGGGATTTTCTTTTACATGCTAGACAAATGCTCTACCACTGAGCTGTATTCCCAGCCCACCATCTTCTCTAACAGTTGGAGCCCACTGACTGCTCTGGGTTTTTTATTTTCACTGAAAATGTATGAGGAACAGATACCTTGCCTTGCTGGACTGGGTTAGAATGTAAAAAGTGTCTATCAAATATCTGCATGGAACCACAGTCCACTTACTGTGTTTTCCTTGCAGTGACCAAAGGGCTTTTGTTTGAAGAGTAATCCAATAGAAAACAACCTGAGAAATTTATGATTGTAGATGCTAAGCAGACTCCATTTCAAGTTAAATGGAAACTTTAGGAAAGCTGAGCTCAGTGTAAGAAGCTACATTATCCAGAGCAAGGAGAGGGCTTCAAGTGGTGAGCAAACTTCCTGTCGAACTTATGTAAACCAGGCTTTAAAAACAAATGCCCCTCTTGGTGGGAGTCTGGGAACAAATGACCAACTTGATTATTCTAATAGGATTGGAAGCATTTTTTCCACTCTCATATTTCCTTTTCAAAGATGTCTTTGTAAAAATGTTTCAATAACTTACGTTAACCATACCTAAGATTCCATTATGATAGTTTTTACACGTGCATAATGTATTTTGATCATACCCTTTCCTCCATTATCTTCTCTTGTCCTTCTCAACTCCTGTTGATACCCTTCCTTTTCCCCACTAGCTTCCTTCTACTTTCAGGCTTTCTGTACACATTAACTGTGTGCAAATCCCCGGGGATTCGATGGAGCAGCACAAGCTCCTCTCCCTCTGTGATAGTTAGATACAGGCGTTAACTAGACAGTTGCAGGTATTTGGGGCACAGTTGTGAAGAAGGTTGGAGCAGATTCTTGAACAGACCTGTAGGTGATTGTTTAATTGTTGTAAAAGACCCAGCCCATAGTAAGCGGTGCTTTCCAGTGGTGGACGAGATAAAAAAGTGCAAGGAGGAGGGCCTTGTTCTTCCCTTATCCTGTGTTGATTTGCTGTTGAATCCATTCCCCTAACATTGCTTCCGCCTTTGCTGCTGCTGCCATTACCGCCTCTGGCTTTGGCTCAGCCTTTTAGGCCTTGCTGCTATTCTCACTGCCTTTGGAGTATGATCTCCTGAGCTTCGTTGCTGCTGTTCACTGCTGACAGCTTTTCAACCCTCTAGCGTGATGAAGGCATGAGACGTTCTTGGGTCCTTCGGCTTTGTGAGACATTCAGGTGAAAAAGAAAGCAGCTATGAATGGCCACTTTGAAGACATTGCTTTTATTATGAGTATGTATATATATTCTGTTCTTCCAGAGAACCTTGATTAATCATGGCAGGTGTTGGCAGGCACAGTCTTGTGTAGCTCTTGTGCAGCTAATCACAGCTGCTCAGACTTCTCAAGTGCAAGGACCATTCATGACAAGGGCCTGGGAGACAATGTTCCACAGCACTCCTGTGAAGCAATTGGTGTCTCAGCCTCATCTGTGCCGTCTCGACTGGGCAGAGTATGAATAATAAACTTACTTACGAACTTCTTGTTCAAAAAGGATGTTTTTCTCTATGTAATGGACTAATGTAACTGATGACCTAGTTGCAGATTCTCTATTAAATAAAGTATTCCTTGAATATGGCTTTACTCATTTAGACATCTGGCACTTTCAGGATGATCCTGGAGGCAAGGTTGCTGTTTATTCCTATGCTGCAGAGCAGGGCATGTCTAAGAGTTTCCACGTTGTTCTCTCCTGGGGGAGGCTGCCTTTAGAGCAACATGGGCCACCAGATGATGAAAGGCAAAAACCCTTTGGCCTCCCCGGAAGAGCTCAGCGATGTGGGCTGTGCTGCCGTCTGTCACATGGCCAAGAGAGTCATTGGGGAGTGGAAGTCATATGCAAGAGAAGTCTCAAAGACAAATTTTGAAACTGAAATTTTATTTTAAAAAATTGATTACAAATTTTAACCATCTTTCTTGTCAAAACCGGAGGTAAGAAGAATCTCAGTGGCTGTGAGAAGCAGTCATAGTGTGGCTTCCCACTAACCTGAAAGGCAACGTGATGTCACTTATTTTGGGAAGCAGTCCTCCTCCAGTTGCCCCTGAACCCTCAGGAGCCTCTGATCGTCTATGCTCTGCCAGTATCAGGGCTAACAATCCCCTGCTCTGAGGTCATTGAGGCAAGGATAAAGAATTTAGAATTGGAGTCCAGCCTCCTGAGTGACTATTAGTAAAATTAAATGTAGTCAGTTTCACCAATATTTAGTATCTAGATTAGAACAGATTAAAGTAATCTTTCATAGGAAGAAAATGTTGAGTTATGAATGTTAGTTTTCGTCTTAGAGAAATAGTGTATTTTATTTGTCACAGTAAACTTCATCAGTGAACTTAGAGGGATAGGTGAAGATTTCTCTTGATGACCTTTACAAAAGGGTTTTGGAGATGCTATGATGGTAAAATGGTCTGGTCATCTGTATACCTTTACCCTTTATATACGGGCAAGCAGAATTTGAAAGAGATGCAGGAAATCCTTGATGCAGAATAGGTTCAAGATAAGGTTCCCTTGGGAAAAACCTTTCCAATTTTGCTACTGAAATTTTACCTAATTGGAAGATAGTGATCGAGGAAAGGGCCCCATTTGCAATAGATTCTTGAAGTTTTGATGTATATAAGAGCTCTATTAGGAAACTTGGGGATTTGAGTACCACTCAAATTCTCATGACTGTCCATTCAGGGTTCTAATTCCTTTATGTGCACAGGAAAAATAAGGCTAAGTATATTTTTAGAAATCTTGATTATTCTAGTTATAAGAAACATTGTTGTGTTCCTCTCTGTTTTGGGCTTGTACCCAAACTTCTTGTATGCTAGGCAAAAGCTTTAATACTGAGTCACCCTACTAAACTCTTGACCTTGTTACACCAATTTATTTATTTTAAATTACTCTTGATTTTTTTCAGGCTTGTATAGATACATATATTTTCTCCTAACTCTCCTCTTTTTTTCATTAGCAGAATGATTTATTTAGCTATCTTTCACTCATTCCACAGATTTTTCTTCTCTCTCTTTCTCTTTCAACAAACTCCATATTTATGTATCAAGCACTATGCCTGGCTAAGAGCTAAGCTTATATGAGAGATTAGCAGAGTCTTGCTCTCAGGAAGTGTTTTATGGGTTGTAAGGAGTGATACTCAATACTAAATAATAAGATGACCATTACACAACATTACACTACATGATAATCTATGAAGCATAGGATACTTTGGTAGTTCAGATAAGGAATATTTCACTTAGTCTTGTCTGGGAGTGGGGAGTCACACAAAGATTGTTACCAGGAGGCATTTAACCAAGTTGTGAACAATTCTTGCTAGGTAAGATGATGTGAGGTCACAACTGCAGTGTGTCATATTCAGGGGAAAGAATTTTTACAATGTGGAGAAAGAAGGAGAAAGGGAGAGACAAAGGGAAAGTGGGAGAGACAAAGGGAAAACAAGAGAGGGAAGAGAGAGAGAAGAGGGGGGAAATTCAACACAAAAGCCACAGCTTAGGGAAGAAAGGAGAACAGAGGAGGAAATGACTAGACGAAGTGAGAGGACAGATCTAAGTGAAATGTACTTTCAACCAGGAAATTTGAATCTTATTCAGAGAATTGTTAAAGAAAACAGCAGAGAGATAGAGCTTTGAAACAGGGGAATGGCCAGTGCTTTGTTCTAGAAGCACCTTTGGTTACAGCGTGGGGGTTGGAAACAGTGCTTGGCTGGGCAATGCTGGGCAGGAGGATAAAGCCAGCAAAGATGCTTCCATTGCCTGACAGGGCCACCAGCTGTGTAATTGGCAGTGTTTTCCAGGTAGATGTGTGCCCTGAGGCTCTTGAGCTGGGAAAGTAATGAGAGGGCACCAGATGCTGTTCTCTAAACTTAGGCCCCCTGTATGAGTACCTCAGCAGGCCCTAGAGGATCTGCTCCCTTCCTCTTCTAATCTGGGGGCTAACAAGGGGCATCTCTTGCCCAGTCCCAGGCTGGCATTTGCAGCCTCGCCAGGGGTAGAGAAAGAAGAGCCAACTCCCTTGCAGGCAAATAGGATGGAGCTAGGGAACTGCAGGGTACCATCAATCAGGATTTGCTCATTGCCTGGCTGACTCATCAAATAGGTCCATATGTCCTGCAGACCCTGCCCATGCCCTTGGATGACCTTGATACTATAGCTTTTGTTTGGCTGCTTCACAAGATACTTGGGTTTTGCTAAATGTATACAAAGTCCTCATTCATTAAGAGAAGACATCTTGGCCATTCTTGCAAAAGGCTGTGGAACACTGGACAAGGTTCCTAAAAAACATCTAGAAAAGCTCAAGGCTATAAAGCGAAACAACTTTAGCTATTTATGGGCCTTTCTGAACCCTGATTGGATGAGGATGCACACAGTGAACACAGAAGCATTCAGTACACCAAATGTTGTTGTATATGACAACATTTTAACAATCTACTGTAAATGGAGCACTTTCTTATCATGGGATAGGCAATTCAAGCCTAGCCAGGCTAAAATTCTGCAGCACAATTGGAATGCCTTCTAAGAGGAAACCTCATCTTGAATCTACTTTGTGTTTTTCTTTCAAATTCTTGCCCCATGTAGGTAGACCTAGATAAGCAGACTATTTATTGTACCATCATAGCATCTTCAAATACCCTCTGTAGCTTTTAAAGGTCAGTATCTGGTACCCGTCTTTTCCACCTCTGATTCTTTATACACAGATCAGAAAGCCCAGTGGACATGGGGGTCAAAGGTTGAGGAATTGCCAGTCTCCATATATTGGATCAGGTGCTACAATCTTGTCTTCACTGAGTGTCAGTCCTTGCAAAGTGCCTTCCAGGTTCCAAGATAGGTCTAGACTTTTAGGGGACTTCCCAAATTTCTGGGTTATATTTGATCTGTCATCTGTCATTACTACATGGATAAATCTCAATGGGTTATAATTCCTTAAGAAACAATTCTTGTTTTCCCAGTAACAGTAAGGCAAGGTAGAGTGTATTCAGTAGGTTTATATTAAAAGCTTCATTAAATTAAAAAAAAAAGAGCATTACCACCTAGACCCGATCTTTTAACTTTTAAGACCTCATCAAGGAACCTTTGTTGGTTGTACAGTCACCATTCACATCTGGATGATTGGATCTTGGTAGTTTCCTATGATAAAGGAGATTTCAGAAGTATAGCAGGTTCTAGAATGTTCCATTTCAGTGATGGGTCTATGGCAACCACGTTTGTTTTGATTTGCATTGACTCTGGATACAAGCCACTGATTCTGTGTGTGCGTGCGTGTGTGTGTGCGCGCGTGTGTGTGCGCGTGTGTGCGTGCGTGTGTGTGTGCACGCGTGTGTGTGTGCGTGTGTGTGCGTGTGTGTGTGTGCAAGTGCACATGCATGTATATGCACATGTATGTGGGGGGGTTGGAGTCAAGGGACAACCTTGGATACTGTTCCTTGGGCACTATCCACATTTTTTTTTTTTTTAGATAGAGTCTCTCACTCTCTTGGAGCTCGCCAAGTAGGCTATGTTAGGCTGGTCAGCCAGTGAAACCCTGGAATCTAAAGCTGAGATTACAAATATATACCATCATACCTGGCTTTTTGTACTTAAGTTTTTGTTTTATTCTGAACTCAGATCCCTTCTGTGAGTACTTCATGTGTTCATGCTTGCAAAACAAGCTCCTCACTAAACAAGCTGTCTCCCTAGACCTTATTTCTGATTCTTAGCTCTCATATTACAGCAGTATGCTGAGTGTATCCCAAATACAAGGCCTTAATACCAGGTCTGTGCTCAGGGAAGGGATCAGTAGCTGTTAGTTTTGTCGATTATCAACCCATGAAAGCATTGTTGTTATTTTTTCAGGCAAGGACACCGAGGCCTCTGGGCGTCACAACATTCACTCAGAATTGTGCTGCAGGCAGAACTCAAACTTGGGTCTGTCTGACTTCACAGATCTTTCCCCTTTGGTCGCCTGGTATTAGTGGCTGTGTGTGCAGGCTTAGTTTCTGGGAATGTGAGCCAGTGTCTCCAAGGCTTCATTGAGCCTGGAAGAGTGAGAATAGGCGTGGGCATGTAGACATCTGTTTCCTGAGAGATAAACCACAGCAAGTAGACTGCTACCACAACTCCAACTACCCACGTTCAGTCCCAGAGGTAAGAGTTGATGGTTTCCAGATTGCTTAAGTGCATCCAGGGTGTAGGAACCTAGGATGTTATCCAGAAGAAGGAAGAGACATGTTCTTGAAGAGGAGCCAGAGGGCAAAAACTAGAAAATAATTGTGTGTGTGTGTGTGTGTGTGTGTGTGTGTGTGTGCGTGTGTGCGTGTGTGTTTATCGTTGTAGACTGAAAATATCTGGAGCCTCTGGTTGATGTCCTGGAGAACTGATGAGTTAGTCTGGACACACTGAGTGACATAGTCTTAGAACATAGGACCTCATCTCTACCAAATAGTCACATTTGAAAGATTGACTCTAGGCAAAAACACTTGAGCATCAGGAACTCCAGTCTGCTCCAGGAGCAGAAGAGAAGTCACTCTGGTGATCTACTCAGAATAGGGGTGGGAGAGAAGAAGCAGTAAACAGTCTAGAAGCTGCAAAGACTAGATATAAGGTATAAAGCAGCAAGAGTCCCATGTTGTTTCTAGATACTGTCTGTTTTAACTTCTGTGTCTTGTACCAGGCAGAATCATTTCTTGCTTAAAGTTTTGGGTTCATGGAAAAAGACAATAGTCTCAAGATACTCAGGGTTTGGCAGAGTTGTAGGAACCCAGGGTGTTATTACTATAATGTAACAATTTTTGCTGTGCCAACAACCCTGATATTTTCTTGTGAATGCAGTCAAGAAGTTAAGATATATTTTCTGAAGATCTTGAAGATTTTGTTGGAAAAGTAAAAGATGATTTTCATTGTGGCATTCATGCTTCCAGTGGAAGTTGCCTTCCTGTACTAGGAAAGCTCCCCGTGGAGGACTATGCTTCAAAAGATGAGGTAGCTTTGACTTATCTCTTTCAATTATTTTTTTCTTAGTAGGGGAAAGAAAATTTTTATTTAAAAAGATCTGGAAAAACAGAAGTCAGTCTAATTAAAGGCATTTTCCTGGTAAGTTTAGTTTCTTGGAAATCTTTGCTATCCACAGCAGGAAAAATGGTTAACGTGTGTGTGCGTGTGTGTGTGTGTGTGTGTGGGTGTGTGTGTGTGCGCGCGCACGTGCACATGCAAGGAATGGGTGGGGAAGGTGTTATCAACAGTATTGAACTGTCTCTTTTATATCTACATAATATGCAGACAGTGATTCCTGGAGCCAGAAAACAATTCATTCAGTGAGGCAGTAGTGGTCATGTTTAAGGATAGTCGTGTGACAAAAATTGTTGTGACAGCAAGAGAAACAAAAAGATGTATTGTGGTCATGCAGCAGAATAGATGGTTATGGCCCTACCTGACTTTACCCTTGTTCCCCTAACACAAGGGCTGTGAGAATTGATCTGTTTACAGACAGACAACTTCAGAGTATAATGACCTATTCTTGGCTCACCACATACCAAGACTCATTAAATTCATTTCAGTCTTTCTCTTCCTTTGTGGAAAAGGCTCTCAATAGCACTATCGACTGATGCAACTCAAATTTGTAAACCTTCATGTGAGATTCAGTATTATTTGGTTAATAGTTATTCAAAACATTTACTCCTTTAAAGTTGAAGAAAATTTTTACAAGGTTTAACATAACAAAACAATTTTCAAATGAACTTTTAAATTGCATTTCATTGCAATTTTTGTATATCTTATTTTGAAATCCCCTTCAAATTGAACAAAAGCTGCAGTTTTGGATGGCAGGAATTTATGGCTCCTAGGACTTATTTAGATTGGTTCTTGATGGGCAACTGTCTGTCTTTATATCTTTCCTGTAGCGCTCATTAATTGACAACATTTTAGACATAGACTTGGGGAGATGATGTTATTCTTCTGAGATGTGAAATTTCTCAATACCAAATATATTCACATATTGCTATGCTGTGCTTCTTAACCATTATAGCAATCATTAGCATAATTCTTAACACAAACATGGACACTTAGGTGTTTCTGGCCTTATAGTTCTTCAAGTTCCAGGGAGTGTGGAGAAAAGGTCAAAAATAAAATTGTGACATCATCAACATCCAAAATTTTTGTACTTCAAAAGACGTCATGAAAAATATAAAAGAATAAACTATAAAATACAAGAAAAATTATAAATCATTTATCTGATGAAAGATATAGTTAAATGTTTATAAATAGTAAGACAAATTACCTAGTTTAAAAAGATAGATAATGTCTGAGGATATGACTCATGGGGTAAAGTGCTTGCTGTGTAAGCATAAGAATGTCTTTAACATCAGCATATCTGGGCAGGTAGGGGGGTGGGGGCTATGAGCAGGTAGACCTCTGAGGTTTGCTGGCCAACCAATCTAACCAAATCAGTCAGTTTTAACTTCAGTGACAGATTCTGTCTCAAAAGAGTAAGGTGGAAAATAATACCCAATATTGACTCTGTTCTCCAGACATGCACAGGCAAGTGCACACATGATTAATTGCTTCCTTCCTCCCCTTCAGCTTTACAAACTGAATGGCCATCTCTCCAAAGAAGCACATGGGCACAGAGAAAGATGCTCAATGTCCTTTTCCATCAAGGAAGTTCAAATCAAAACCATAATTAGGTACTACTTGACATCCATTAGGATGGTTGCAATAAAAGATTCAGGCAGCAGGAAGCATTCAGGAGGAGATGCAGAAGTCAGAGTTCTTCTGTATTGCTATCAAAAATGATGTTACTACTTGGGAAGATCTGAGGTGGTTAGACACGATTATGACTGCGTGACCCATCATTTCCATTGCTGTTTGTACTTAATGAATTGAAAGACAGCTCCCCATAAACTTGTAACAGGTGTTTGCAACATTTTTTCTTAGAAGTTAAAAAATGAAGAAAAGACCACAAGTTCTTGTCAATTGGCTAATAGATGCTAAATATCTGTCCATGGAACAGAATATCATTTCACCATGCAAGAAGTAGAATTTTGATATGTGCCTCCATGGAGATAAACCTTACAAACATTTCGAGAAGTGAAAGGAATAGTCACAAAGTACTATAGAATGCGTAGTTTCATAAGTGCTTGAATATTTGTGTGGATTGTGGGGTATGTGAATTATATCTCAAAAAGCTGCTAAGAAAGCATGTATTAATAGTGTGCCTCCACTATTCTAGTTGACTTTCAGGAGGAAAAAAAGGGCTATGTCTCAAAAAATCTTAAGAAAATCAGTTGGAATCTTGAAGGAGAAAAATTTCAAGGACTGTATGCGAAACCCATGAACTGCAAATTTTAGGACTGACCAAGCATAAGCAAACTCTGAATCTGAGTGGGAAGGACACAAATTGTCTGCTGTTGTTCTCCTTTTGAGACCATGGGACGATTTTTGTGGAAAACGTGACAGTTATAGTCTCCCAGCAATGTCCAAAGCAGGTAGTGTGCACACTTGGAACTAAAAAAGAGAGGGAAGTAAACAGAGAGGAAAATATTCATTTCTGAGGTGCAAGAAGCCTTGGAATCCAATATTTTTATTCTGCCTGATTCAAAGGTTGACTGTGACTTTGTGCAGACCTGTTTTTCTGTTGTTAGGAGATAAAGAATCAAAGCTCTGCCCACGGCTACTCTCCTTAAAACTGCGCCTTGCTGAAGGTTTTTTATGTGTCAGTTGCCTCTATGGTGTGTTTGGGATGGAAATTGTTAGAAAGAAAATAAAACATGCCGAGGTGGCATTGGAAATTGTCCAGCTACCTGCAGAGCATACACAAAAGAGATGTTTAAAGGAAGGCTTTATTTTGAAAGAAAGCCCTTAAGGGAACACGTTTTGAAAATTCTTTAGAAAGCCTTTGTTTGGTGCATGAAAGCAGAAGGACCAGAGGGGAAGACAAAGTTAGAGTAGTCACAGTCTAAACTTTAGGGTGGTTACTTGTTTCCTGTTCTTCCTCATTACCTTCCACATTGGATCTGCCACCATTCACAACAGAATGGATAACGCAGGAAAAAGAAAAAAAAAACCTAGGAATAAAATGGCATAAAGTTCCTGTCAATGAATGGACTCAAACAGCACCAGGTGGATAGCAGAGAAACGAATTTAAGAGAGCAGTCAAAGATCAGCCTGCTTTAGGATGGAAGTCCTATTTATGCTCATGGCTGTGGCTAGACCATTGCAATTTTTCCTACTTCCTCTTTATTTGGGTCAAGTATGCATTTGAAGAGCTTAATTAAAAGAAACAAAGACCTACTACCTCAAACAGTGTTAGGCGAAGCTATAGCTCTTCAAAGCAGAATCCTTCCTGCAAGCTTTGCTATTGTCACTTATCTGTGCTCTGTGTTTGTTGGTATGTTGTTTTGTTAATTTGGAGTCTGCTCTTCTCCATGTTAATCAGTAGGTACATGCAGATATTGATGCTAATTAGTGTTTGGTTGAAAAATCCCAAGCCAGGACACTTCCCAAGTGAGACAGTCTTGGAATGCACATTTAGAGTTAGCTGCTAAATTGCCCCTCTTAATGAATTCTTCTGACATTAACAGTTTAGTTTACTTTTTTCATACTATAACGTTTCTAAAAGGAGTAACACTAGGATGGCAAGAGAGCCAACTGGTCTATACCATGTGCACACTGGCAAAGATATCCACAGGTCGCTGTGGCAGTCTTTGGTAATAGGCAGTGGGGTAATCTCACTGTATCTTAGCAGGGACTGAGAAGCAGATGGACAACTGTACCCACAGTTACACAGTCATTCCCTTCCATTCTCCGGTAGACCTGGCACTTGGTGACTGGGAATTTTCTGGAGCAGGAGCTAGAGAACTTGGATTCTTGACTTTGGTGTTTTGGTCTTGGATGAACCTATTTATCTGCTTCTGGATAGTGACTCCCACTTTGAAACCAGAAGTTGGCTCAGATGAACCCTGGCATCTCTTGTAGTAGTTGGATTCCATTGTCCTACAATTTATATGTTGAGCGGAAGGACTAGGCAGAACTGATCCAATCACAGGGATTAAAATGCAGAGTAGGTAAAGCAGACAGGGCATTATTGTCTTTATTTTTCTTAATGAAAGCTCAATGTGCATATATATTATATAGTTATATAAACACAGAGAAACACATTTTAAGATTTTATTTTTATTTAGTAATTGAAGTGCCCTAGCAGGCAAATTTTCATTCCATTAACCCAATTGTCTGTGTTCTGTTAGACAATTCAACAGTATGTAATCCAAGCATTCACCAAAGCCAACTACAATGAATCGCTTTCTCCATTAACAAATAGTTACTGTGTATCCAATAAGTGTTCATGCTATTGTAGGAACTCTGGTAATGAGGGAATTTAAAACTTAGTCTAATTAAGAACAAACCTGTGCTTCATGCTGTACCAGGCAGCAATTTGTTATTGTGAATGAACACTTGAGGGAAACCACTTAAAAGCAGAGAAGATTTATTTTCCCTCACAGTTTCAGAAGTTTCTGTCCCTAGTCAAATGGCTCTGCTGCTTTCCAGGCTTGTGACAAGGCAGAATGTCATGGTGGAAGGAAGTCTGAGGAGATGAGAAAGATGAGGGGACAAGATATGTCTTCTCAGGATGTGTTCCCATTGGCTCGCTCCCCCCAAAGCCAGGCCTCTTAGTGCGGGTCACATCCCAATAATGCTACTCTAGGCACTTATCGAAGCAGTTGATCTATCGATTAGGCCAGGATCCAATTACTTCTCCAAATCTCATCAGCTGGCAATGAAACCCCAAACACATGAGTTTCTGGGTGACATTTCATGTTCTTATACAATGTGTGAACTTTAGTATTATTTCCATAAAAAGACTCTAAGAGGAAAGTGGTCTGAGTAAAGAAGTCAGCCCTGGGCTTCAATCCTCCTTCCCACGCACCCTTACACCCCAGTGACCCCAGGCACTAGGCCACACTCAGTCCGAGGCCCATCTCCACAGCTGTAAGGTTCAGACCCAATCTAGAGCCAGAATGGAAAGGCAATCCTAAACATCAGACGGGCCAAACACCAAGCTGGGTCCTACATGGAGGTATCAGCCCACTTAGTGTCAGATCATCTCCTGTGGCCTGAGGTTCTAGAAACTCTTTCTGCAGGTATCAGACCCAGTACAACCCCAGGACCCACTTAAACTTCAGGCCATTCCAGAGGATATTGGATCAATGATCAGGATCAACGCCTCTCTTAGCTGTTGGTCAGCTCCGGTGAACCGTGAGTTCAGGCTGGCCCCAGCAGACACAGGCTCCAGTTCTATCTGAACAGATCCAATCAACAGGTCCATCTAGTGGATCTGAGTTCTAAGTCCACCTAACGATCTAGACAGAAGACCAGGCAGTTCAAGGATGCTAATGGCAAGTCTGTCTACATACTACGTCAGCCTAGATTCTCTGCATAGTCGAGTTCATGAAGGGTGTTTCAAGACTCAGAAGCCTTTAAAAACTGGAGTAAGCACTACTTTAAGTGTAGAATCATCAGCACACTGCAACAAGAAACAAGGATGGTCAGGGAGTAGTGACATCAGCAAGATGTCCCTGGTATGCCTCCCTGCACAATGCAGGACCAAAGAAATGACTACCAGTTCTCTGGAGTATTTGAAAGCAATGTCAGAATGCGGGGGGGGGGGGTGTGAGGGTTGGTGAGATATGTTTGGGGTGGGGTAAGTGCTGACCCTATGGAGAAGGGAATTTGTTCACACAGCATTTGGTGTCCTAATCTCAGTATCAACCCTGAACCTAGGAGGATCATGCTTGGCAGGAAGAGTAAGCAGGGTGTCCCAGCAGTCTCCATTCATGCTGTAGAGACATATTGTAGCATTTATTACTAGAGAGCTCTGTAGCCTTTGCAGACTTTCAGCCCATTTTGGGGAACTGCATAGTTATCGCGTGCTGCATTGTCTTGGAGAAAGAGTCCTCCCTGGTAAGACTCTTTGTAAAGCAGCTGAGTAGCTGCCCCAAGCAGTTCTACCAGTCCAGCTATGTGAGCCAGTCAGAAGGCTCTACCCGTCCTCCCACATCCATAGGAAGCACTTTGAGTGATTCAGCCCACAGAGGCTCTCAAAAATCAGGCATCCCCATATGCACACCCTTTGCACTGGAGGTAGTCTGGGGACCTGTCTACTCACTCTTGACTCCAAGAAAGAGACAGGCAGTCCTATCTACTGTACAGATAATATATTTAAAATCATTATAGTAGTCATATGAGCCATTACTTTAACTGCGAGTGGCTTAATTATAACAAATAAAAGACATTACATGAATTGATTAAAAGCAAAACAGAAACAAAATATGCAAAAGAAATAAGTTCAAACTGTTGTCTGTAAGAAACCCGGTTTAAATATGAAGATTTAAATTGGCTAAAATGTCTTTCTGTGGCATTCGGAAAACATCACACATCTTCACGGCAGAAAGGCCTGCGTTTGACGCCATTGCCTTCCCTGCCTTACTCTTTTCTTTGATTGTTCTGCTCGAAGTGGAATTCTCCGGGCATACTGGCATCCATTGCGTGGCCCTCCTGAGAGATGCTCCCTTCACCACAGTGCTCTCCTCAGAGGTCTACAGTGCTCACCTCAGGAATGCTTTTTAGCTCATTATTCAATGCCTGTGTTGTCCAGAAGGCCTTTCTTTCATGATCCATGTTTAAAACCTTAACTGCTGTTTTCCTTCACCTTGTTTGTTTTACTTCTTTATAGATAGAAGCCATCTGAAGTTCTAAAACATTGCAATCTATTTTTATATATTTTTATATACTACAATAAAATCTCTATGAGGCAGGTTATTAAATATATTGAAACTTTTTGACCTTTCCCCCCCTAGTTTTAAAACTAAAGGCTTCATGAATACATTGGGCCCAAATGAATATTCAGGGTAACAGCATCATTGCAAAGAGCCTTAGTATGATCAGATTTGCATAATCCCTCTACCTAGTAAAAGTAAAATATTCATGCTTTTGGGCATGAGGACATGGACATCCTTGGTATCATTGTTCAGCCTACCTTAAGTGACGTTTGACGTTGGCAGAACACTGGATTTACCAGGGTTGATAAAAGGTTCTGGTGCCCTGGTTGCCTCTCAGAATAGTTAAGTCTCAGCTCAGAAACTAGGACCCAGCTTCTGTCAGGTGACGCCTGTGTTCGGTCAAGATTGAGAAGCATTGCATTGGCAGCTGCAAGATGGGAGCCGAGTATGTGTGCTGCAAGATCTCCAGAGGTGAAATCTAAGAGCACCTCTGTTTAGAGCTCCTGCTTTAAGTGCTAAAAGGATTCATTAGCTTACAAATTCTTTATGAGTATTTTCCTTGACTTGGAAAGCCCCTTAGTTTGAGGACCATCTTTTGCTTTTGCCTCCACAGGACAATGCATGCCAAAAATGGTTTAATGTGTGAGAAAGCACTTTAGAAAGTACTCTCCCTAATGAAGTTCTTCTCAACCCTGTAACAAGAAGATGATTGCAGTCTTTGCAGGACTCATTCATTTCACAGCTGTGGCTTTGGATGCTTTGACTAACTTCTCTCCATCTCTCTCACCCTTCAGACTTAGGCAATTGCTCTTCTACTCTTTGCTTCTGTGAGTTCAGCTTTCTTAGATTCTACATGTTACATGTGATCCTGCAGTGCCTATCTTTCTGTGTATGGCTTATTTCACATAACATAAATGCCTTCGGGGTTTCAGGAATGGCAGGAGTTCCTTCTCTATGGTTGCATAATATTCCCCTGGGTATGCATATAGCATGTTTAATTTGTACAGTCTTCGTCTACCAATGGACTCTGAAGTTGTTTCCATGAATTGTTGATTGTGCAACACTGGGGTGTGTGAATGCACTTGTCTCTTCAAAATACCAGTTTTGTTTCCTTTGGTTATTTACCTACAAATCAGGAGCACAGGATCATATGGTAGCTCTACTTTTAATTTTTTGAGGAGTCCTCATAGTGTTTTCCATAATGACTGTATTAATTTAGGTTTATACCTATCAACAACTAATCTGTCTGTCTATTTTATGTGCGTGTGTGCGCGTGCGTGCGTGTGCTTTGTGTGTGAAGGGGACACTTGAATACGTGTATCTATGGAGAATTATCCTGGATTGCTCCACCTCCTTATTGCTTTACTCTTAGGTCTCTCAGGCTCTGTCTTCCAGGGCCAGAGTTCAGGCCACCACCATTTCTGTCCTGCTTTTTCACATGAAACTTTAGATCCAAACTCAGATTCTTTTGCTTTTGAGGCAGGGGCTTAACCCCTGAATCATCTCTTCAGTTTGTATTATGGGAATAGAAGATATGATTCAATTCTGAGTGACAGACTCTCCGCTGGCCACATAGCAAAGGAAAGACAATATTCCAGAGGCCAGTGAATCCCTGCTTTCCCTCGTCACACTTCTCTGGTCATGGTGGCCACCTCTTGTTTGTGAGTGCTTTGCATGACTTTCTTCTGCCTGAGACTTTTTGTCAAGCTGATGGTCTTTTCCTTTTGATGTTGTCATAGTTAGGCACAGGTGTCAACTTGATAGTTGAGGGTTTGAGCTCTGGGCACATTTGTAAAGAATTAACGGTTAAGCCCAGAGCAAACCTGCAAGAGATTGTCTAGCTGATGGGGAAGGCCCAGTCCATGGTGGGTGGAAGTAAGCCCTGAACAGGTGAATAAATACTGAGAGCTGGCTAAGGAAGTTGGCTTCCTTCTGTTCACTTGGCCAGACATGCTGGTCTGTCAAGTAAGGATTGTCTATCATCTCTCAGCTGTTATGTGGTGATGATGTGGCCACTTCCGTCGGCTCTGGTCTTAATGTGTGCACTCCCTTCAAGCTGGACTGAGAACTATAACCAGTAATTGTAAGAGAAAATAAACCCCTTGTTCCCTTAAGCCATTTGATGGTCACTTATTAGCAACCATGCAGGTGAACTGCAACAGATGTTCTTCCCCCATGGTGTCTGCTTAATTAACTCCCTTATAATACTCAAGTCTACAAGACTACGAGGCTACACCTCCGCCATACCCTTTGTAACTTTCTGGAGTATTAGCAGAGTCCAGTCACATTTCTGTGGGACACTCCTTGGAGTCTCTGCTTCTTCCTAACAAACTGTGAGCCCTGATGGAGTCAGGACCTTTGTTTGTCCGGTCCACAGGTACTCAAAAGATATTTTTGAATTAATAAATGGAAGAAAGATTTTCAATAAGAAGTCAGGAATAGCAAGACAAATCAGAGGAAATAACTAAGGAACCAAGCGTGGAGTCTAGAAAATAGGTGCGGTGTCCTGGGCCTGTGAAAATGTATGCCTGTGCCAGGGAGTGGAGATATAACGAAGTCAGCTTTGAGAAAGGAGGTTGAGATGTCAAGGCAGCTTTGATTAAAGTTAAAAGGAAGGAATTATGGTTCAGTGGAAGAGACTTATTACTCCTGAGGAATCTAGAAAAAGGCTAAAGACGGTAATTTAACTCGAGCATTGGAGGTAGAAGTGTGTGGGTACTAATCATGTATAAGCTAAAAGTTCAGGGCTAGAGAAGACAAAAGGGCATTTAAGGAGACTGCTGACAAGCAGTGCCTGGAAAGAATTGTGCTTAACATATTTATACCTGAACTGTCACCAAAAATGGTAATGGTGCGATTGAGTGCTTTAATTAAATCTGAGCTGTGCTGACCGCACAATGTGGAAATGTAAGTGTTATGGTACTTCGGTGGAATGTGATTTGTATCTGAAATTTCCCCACTCACTGGCTGTTCATCTGGCCTGTGGATGCTGGACTCCTCTGAGCAGTCAGAGGCAATGGCTGGGTGATATTAGGAGAAGGAGTCTCGAGGGAACACCTCCAGGAATCTAGAAGAGAGAAGGGCAGTCCAAAATCAAGAATGTGATGCAGCCTGACTATGAACACATATGCACCTGTACACAGACTCTATCTCCCCCCATCCCCAATCAGAACTAATGATTGTTTGCTTTATGGAACTTTGCCAGGTGGTAAAGATTGGAAGTATTAATACTTGGGTGATTGATGGCATCTTTTGCAGAGTTCAGGAAGAATGGTATTGAGTTCATTGTTATAGCGCTCTCCACCTTCTCCTTAATGCTGACCTGGATTATTATGTGGTATCGCTTGATTGAACATGAAAATCTGCTTAGGTCTCATCACAGAAAGAACTTTCTGCTCACCGGGATGAAGTCCTCAAGAAAAATGAACAACAGTCATCTTTCATTTTCCAATCTGGGCAAATAAGAATGTTTCTGGCAAGCCAAACAATTTCACTTGTTCTTAGGAGAGTTGAGGGCATGTGGGTTGAAAGATGCAGGTAAACCAACATTAGCTTATGGTTAAAGCTTCATCCTCAGGCTTATTTATTAACTAATTCCTTCTGAAATTGCCTTTAAAAATAATGAGCTGGTAGCTAGCAGAGTTTGGCAAAGCCTTCTGAAGGCCGAGCACCCTTCCCAGAGCCCCTGAATCTAATTCCTGAGTGTTGATCACTGGCTTCATCCCAGTCTTGTTTGCTTTGATTGCTGACACAATAGAAATGCTATTATTTTCTGTTAACTGTACAAGTAGTCTTCAACTAACCTAATTAACATTGAGGTTAATTAATACGGAGGAAATTGTCCTCCGGAAAGAAGAATAGATAAGTACACAGAGGCCCTACATACTGAAGCCTGGAGACTGCAAGAGCAAGATAGGGACCATGAAGAGATTGTTGCTCTTTTTTTAATTGGATTAATAAGATTAAGCTGTCTATGAATGCCTGTGGAGAAGTAGCACACTCACTTTGGCGTGTTTCATTAGGTAAAACAGTCTAGAAATAATCCAAATTATTTTCTGTCCTAAGACATTATGGCAAATTTTTCTACTCATCTACTAAGTGAACTTTAAACTGGAAGGTAGTGTGCTATACTTTCACTGGTTCCAAGACAAACACAAGGAAGTGCCTCTGATGATCTTGGTAGACTAAACACTAAGCGCTGTTACCTCCATGAGTAGCTGCTGTTCTAAAAATCAGTCAGAGAAATATTTGTTTTGTTGAACCAAAATAGAATTTATAATATTACTCATTGTGTACCCACTATTAAGTCAATATTACTTATTGTAATTTTTAGTTCTCTAAATAAAGATTATGATAGAAACATGATAAGATATTCTGGATACTATTCTGAGAATTCTAACAAAGAACATGGCCCAGCAAGCCAAGAGCGAGGTTGTAGATCTGTGATTCAATGTCAACTGAGATGGAACCTAGAGGATAAGGTTCTCCAACCCTCAATGCAGCTGGGCTTCTGATAAAAAGAATTCTAGTGTAGAACTTAGTCAGTCTAAGCTCTGCGGAGCTTTCTAAGTGCAATATGTCAGTGAGTGACCAAGCATGATGCTGGCAAGAAATGACGAGGGCTGACTGAAAGATTTTCCCAAGCCTTAGCCTTTATTTATTTATTTATTTATTTATTTCTGCTTAAAAGTATTGTCTTCCTTACCCAGTCATAATAAACTGCCTCCCTATTTCTACACAAAATTATACAGCTCTGATTTGAGTATGGATAACGTTTTTTTTTTTAAAAGACAGATTAACCAAACTATTCACTAAAAATGGGGATATAATAAATTACAGATGTTGAATGTGAGACATTAAAAAAAATGGATGCAGAAAGTCAGCCAAAGAAAGCAATCATAATGGAACTTTGCATGCCCTGCGCAATGTCCAGCGCACTGTTGCCCTCATAAAGTCTAGCATCTGTTAAGGGCACCGAGACCCCTGGAGGCAAGGGATTGACAGCCATAGTAGTAATCTTATGATTAAGGGGAACAAGAGAAAGGGCTTATGGAAATGCCACTGGGTCCTTATATGTCATCGGAGAGGAGGACCCAGTGGAGAGTTAGGCGCACACAATAAAGGACAAGATACTGTAGGAATTTAGGAGACATTGTTGCATTTTTTGGGAAACTTTTATTCTCAGCCCATGGAGAAGGGAAGAATGAAACTGACAGCTATAGATATGGTTCCAGGACATCTAAGGGGAAGACTGGTTAGAACCATTGCTAGAGATAAGATGCGGAAGCTGCTGTGGGAAGACTGTAGGAGCCAAAAGTAAATTCAACTTTTTCTGTTTGGCCCAAGTTCTGGCTAAAACTTTCCTTTTGTGAGGGTGCTCCAGGGGAAGCTGAGGGAGGAAGAGGGAGGCGCTAAGAGAGGGGGAGGGAGGAAGGGGAGATACAGGAAAGCGGGGGGGGGGGGGAGTGGTAGAGTACAAGAGAGGGTGACTGGGGAGGGAAGGAGGAAGGGAGAGGACGGGGTACCTATTGAGCTTGTATGATTAGGAAAAAAATAAAATGTGGGAGGAAAAAAGTAAAAATAGTAGCATTGCAAAAAATAATATTGACATAAAGTAAAAACCTTTTTTAATCATATATAGCAGAGAAAATAGGCCACCATCAAGGACTGCAAGTAAGTAATGAGACATTTGGTTAAGTTCACAGTCTTTCCTTCCTGATCATTTGCAACTGATGGGGTATAATCTCACCAGAAGGGGAGGGGGTATAGTCTGGCAGATAGAAAGTAACCATTGTGCAAAAGGGAGACTGAACCCCTCCCCCCACCACGGTCTCCTACTTTTAATCCGTTTACCTTTGAATATACTCTCATAATAAGACTATATTTTAACAGCTTTTTATCTCTGGCCAGGGGTGACATCCAATACACATCAGAATGAAGCCAAGGGCATTGCAGAAGCAGCAAAACTGAAAAAAAATCAACAAACCATAGTTCAGAACATCAGAGACTCTATATCAACCACCTGGAACTAGGCCAGACTAATCTCTCCCCATCCTGAAGCTCAGGGAAATTTGCGGAAGAGGGGGCGGTATGATTGTAAGAGCCTAAAGATGGGGAGGAGCAACGATATGCAAGATACTACACACAAGTTAGGGCCAAAGCAGTCATTATAGGACTTTGCATGACCTGCACAATGACCAACACATTATTGACCCCTCAAAGTCTAGCAAGGACTAAAGGCACTAGGATCCTTAGAAACAAGGGATTAACCATCACAATAGTGTTCCTATACTTAAGGGAAACACAAGAAAGAGATCTAGGAAATGCCACTGAGTCCTTACACCTCATCAGAGAGGAGGACCCAGAGGAAAGTTTGACATACACATTAAAGGATGCTCCAAGGATGGGGGGGGGGAGGCACTGGGAAATAGGGAGGGAGGGGGGGAAAGGAAGGGGAAAAGGGGAAGGGAGCAAGAGGGTCCAGGAAGGGGTGGAGGGAGGGAGGGGACTGGGGGACTTATTAAGTTTGTACAAGCGGAAATAAATAAATAAATAAATGGAAAAATAACCTTTTTTATTTAAAAAAACTTTCCTTTTGTGAGAGGGGAAAATGAAAATATGTTTCTTATTGCCAGACTGAACGTTTGACCAGAATACACTCGCTGCTAGTGCTGCTGATCATCTCAGGTCTGGATAGTATCACGTGCTAGAACAGCTGGCTGCCTGTTACCGCCACATGATGCTTTGTATTGTGAAGTTAAAACTATTGACCTCTGCAAGAAGAACTTGGGATGGCAGGAAATAATATCTGCTTGTTGTTTCCAATATGGAGTTGCAAATTGCTCTCAAGGGCTGTGTAAGTGGCTTCCTACCATCTCCGATCACAATTATAAATACATGTGAACATTTCTTCCCTTTTCTACCATGTTTTTCTTCTTGATTATTCATTCCTTCAGTTCAGGACATTTATCAAGGTTCATTGCCTATTGTTTACATTGGCTTGTTCTGAAAGCACCTTTGGGTCTTGGAAATATAAGACCTAAAGAAGAAATGGATTATAAAGTTTTAGGTTGGAAAGAGATGGTGAAGATCAATATTTACAATTTTTATTTATGCTAAGCTTCTTAGATACTTCGCAGTGACCACCAGTACCCTGGAACTGGAGAATAAGGTGGGACTGGACATAAAGAATAAGTAACTGGGAGAACTGAATTTGCGCTAAGGACTGAATTTCCTGTTTGGGTTTTATTGCATATAATCATGACCAGAATCTTAATATCTGAGATTATGGGAAGAAACAACCTTTGTGATATGTGGGTCCTCTTGAGACAAATGCTGCCTTCTGAGTGGCTTCATCTCCTGCAGGCCACAGCTGGACTGGAAACCACTAAGAAACCAAGACACTGCTGATTCTTCAGTGCTGGATTAGAGGCAGAACTTATGTCTGACCAGCCCTGAACGGGTGACTGATGTTGCCCATTCACTCGAAACGGGATGCATAATTTCCTGGAGAAATTGAGAGTTTATTACCACTGACAAAGATAGACAATAGTTTTGAACAGAAACTGTTGAACAGAAACAAAAACGAAACAAAACAAAACAGAAAAACAAAGGTGGAATATATAGTCTTTTCCTGGGATCCCCAGGATTCCCAAGATACCTTGCCAAATCCAAAATCTATGGCTGCTCGAGTCTCTTGCACAAAATGATCCACTGAGCACCCTGGTGTGATGTCAAAATCTGACATGGAAATTTATTTTGGTACAATGTTAAGTGGTACAGAAAGATTGTGAGATTTTAAAAAATATCTTGCTCAGACATGCTATCCAGAAAAGAAAAACAAACAAACACTATGGGGTGTTTAAACTTAAAGATCTCCCATAACTGGAAAGCAGTATATTCTATGAGAAATGACTTGCTTACTTCACTCGTGCACCACTGTACCACTAATGAATGAGACAAGGGTTCATCTGTACCTGCAACATATATAGCAGATATGTGATAGGCCCTGGGGTTGGGGAGAAACACATCCTAGTCCTTCCCAGAGGAGGGAGGTGCATATTCCTTGCTCTATTTGAGAAGGGCTCAAGTACTCTTGAAGGAAGATATCACATTTTCCTCATTAACATTTTAGGTAGATTTTCATTTTTCAGAGAAGTTTTAGGCTCCCAACAAAACCAGGAGTTTGACGTAGACAATCCCATGAACCTCTTGTACCCAAGCATGCATTAGGCTCTTATTATTGGCATTCCCTCCAGAGACGTAGATCCTTTACAAATGATGCTCCTTCCCTGATCCATTCTCCCCTAGCATCATGGCTGTCCCTGCTGTCTGCCACAAAGGTTAGAAGCATGTGTAATGACATGAATCCTCCATAGAAAGCTCATGAGGAGCAGTTTAACTGTACTCAGAATCTGCTGTGTACCGTATGTTCATTTGTTCATCTTCACTCCTACAATCCTAACAACCACTGAAATGTTCTACTATAGTTTTGCCTTTTTTTTACTTGTGTGTGTGTGTATGTGTGTGTGTGTGTGTGTGTGTGTGTGTGTGTGTGTGTGTGCGCGCGCGCACGCAGGAGGGCGCACATGTGTGTGCAGGTGTATGTACACAAGTACAGGTCAGTGCATATGCCTGTGGATACCCAGAGGTGATAATGAAAGTCATCCTCCACCTCTCTTCCACCTTGTTGTTATGAACCTGGATGTCTAATTAAGCCCGCAGTACTCCATTCAGGCTAGTATGTCTAACCAGCTTGCTCTGGGGCGTCCCAAGCTCTTCCTTCAGGGCTAGAATTACAGGCTGACCACCTCATATGAAAGGTACTTTTACTTGGGATCTGGGAATCTGAACTCAGGTTTCTTTACTTTCAAGGCAAAGGTTTTAAACTGCTCATCCATCTCCCTAGCCCTACTTCTGCATTTTCAGAAGGTTACATAGTTGGACATATACATGTACATTTTTTTCAGATTTTTTTCCCATTAAGTCTTAAGATTCTTCTGTGTTTTTTCATGAATTGATGGCTCATAGCTATTTCTTTTGCTTGCTTGCTTCCTTCTTTCCTTCCTTTATTCCTTCCTTCCTTCCTTTCTTCCTCCCTTTTTTCTTCCTTCCTTTCTTTCTTCATTCCCTTTCTCCCTTCTTTCCTATCTAGCCCATCTCTATATGCGTACTTTAATTTTAATGAAATCTGGCTCATCGATCATTGGTGCATAACAATGTGACTTTTTGTTATCTAACATGCCATTGCAGTTCTTAATGCCATCTTGATTTTCTCACATGCTGTCTTCTGGAAGTTTTATAGTTTTCCATTTTTATCTTTAGGTCCATGACTCATTTGGGCTGTTTTTGTGAAGCATATGAAATCTGTGTTTGACTCATTGTCTGAATGAGAAATGTACGTTACATCACCATTTGCTCCAAGTATTCTCTCCATTCCTACGACAAGACCCCTGGATTTTTGACCTCTCAGATGTGTCTCCAGTGATCCTCCAGAGAGTTTTCAAGGCACTTCAGATTCCCTTACCCTGGTGTAGGTTGATGTGTAGGTTCCTGCTCAGGTAAGTTGTGATGTTTTGTATTTGCCTGGTTTTGATGATGTCTGCCATCTGGGAGTCTGGAAATCATAACTTCACTTCTCTAATTTTTAAAATTATTTTAAAAATATTCATTCATTCATTCATTTATTCATTCATTCATTCATTGTGTGTGTGTCAGAGCACACACTGTGTATCTCTATGGAAGACCAGAGATGACTTCGGGAATCATCCTGGATTGCTTCTACTTCCTTTTTGCTTCACTCTGGAATTTTCCAGAATCCACCCACCAAGACTGGAAGTATATTCCACCATTGTTTCTGGCTGGTATTTTTATGTGGGACCTGGGATCTGAACTTAGGATTTTCTGCTTGTGGGGCAGAGTCTTAACCCTGAGCCATCTCTCCAGCCCCTGTCTAAATTTTTAGTTCAATTTTTTTTTTTTTTTTTTTTGTGGAGAATGGGTGTCACGGTTGAATGTGAGTTGTCCCCTACATGTGTTTGCATCATTAGTTGCTGTTAATATGTGAGAAAGTTGTGGCAACTTGAGGAGGTAACTTTGCTGCAAGAAGTCATGTCACAGGAGATGGCCTTGAGGTTGGGTAGCCTTGCCCTGCTTCTGCTAGTAGTCTGTTCTGGCAGTCTGAAGTTTGTGTCTTAGCCTCCATGATGGATGTGTCCTAAGCTGCCTTCAGCTTCTGGTACCTGCTGTGCCTTTCCACCATATAGACTGCATTTCCTTTCTGGAATCCAAATACATCTTCTTTTCTCTCTTAAGCCAGTTGTATGAATGTCGTCTCACAGCAGCAGAGAAGAGTAACTATGAACATGGAGCCAAATGTTTTTTTCCCAACTTCATAAATCTCTTGCAATCTCAGACCACGAAGAGGCAAATCTGAGAAGGTGATTCCCACAGTCTTTATTTAAGATGATCATTATCTGCAGATTGTACACTTAGAAATTTGCTTATTTGTTGAAGTATATTTGTAACATCAAAATGAGTATTTACAACATTTTTCAGTCATTTGCCACCAGACACAAATGACAAAACACTGAATTGCACACAGCATGTGCTCCCTGCTGAGGAAGAGCAAGGAGACCACCTGTTCTCTGGTCTTCACTGTCACTCTGTTAAGTAAATGTCCCTCAGCAGTTTATTTAATACCATTCCTTTTACATTTTATTATGCATTGTCCTCATTAGTTCACTGTCTGAAGTGACCCCCACGCCTATGATAGAATGCTTTCTAGTGTTTGTGAATGAAGGAAGACTGAGATGATAAAGTACGTGTGCTGGTAACATTCAGGTCATAGTGTGATTCTCCCTGGGTTCCACATGAGTGAATAAATCATGACATATTAAGTCTATTGTTAACAAACAGAAGCATAAATAAAACACATAATGCTTTGATCAGTGACAATCATTAATGAGAGTGGTGTGAGCTGAGGTTCACAGGAACCTAACCTGTACTTCCTCTAGGAACAAGACTCATTATTCTTCATTATCTCAGAATGTAGGACAACTTTATAACTAATGAATAATAAGAGTCAATGCTTCTTTGACGGTGGAACCAATGATTTAGGGATATACTAGTATGAATAGACTGTATAGAATTATAGAAGACTGAATAATTTACAGTCATGCATTGTAGATTTTGACACAAAGTATGCAGTTGGTCTATCCTAAACATTTTCAGAAGGAAAGAACCAATCGGTCTTCTAACCTCCATTCTCCTCCCATCTCTGACTCCATCATTCCCTTCTTTGAATCCTTATCACATCTGTATATACTTCAAATTTTATGACTAACTTTATCCATACTCTCCTCCTTCACTTAGTCTCAATATCCTCCCGTTGGTGATTTCTATGGTCAGGGGCTGGGTGTGCTGGTGTCTTGAGAGTCAACCAGAGAAGCCTTTGCAGCCCTGTGGATGATTTAAGGTCACTAGGTGAGAAATTATGTGATTCCAGTTGTTGGATGGAGAAGATTAGAGAGATACAAACTTTGGATGCTGAAGACATTGTTCCTTCCCTTGCATTTCTTCCTGTATGGAAATGATGATGGTCAAGGAAGATCAGAGAAATGGACCTGGAACAACAGGTTGAATTAGCTTTAAGACAGGTGCTGTGCACGGAGCATAATCTGGCACAAAATGTGTTTAATTACATTATCAAATTACATATAGGAAGTTGGAGGGGGAAGTCACAGAGAAATAAACTAGGAACTGAGTTTTGGTGCTGCCTGGTAGTTTTTTTTAGGTAAAAATGTGGTTTAGAGATGGTATTTCAGACAGAGGCAGAAGTATGAACAGTGTCAGAGAACACATTTTCAACATTCTCTTTAGGAAGCTGTGAGTAATTCGGCAGCCCCAGCATAGAATGTGAGGCGTAGGAGGTACAGATGGTTGCACAGGCTCCATCAAGAGAAGCTGTTTATCCTTCATTCTGCTGATTCTGGGGAATTACAGCGTGACATTGAGTCCCCAATTCATTATAGCAACATACAACTTGGAGTAGAGAAGAATGCAGTGGAAAGGAAGACTCAGAAGTAGCTAAGAGTTTGCTCAAGTGAAAAACAGAGCATCTGAATTGTATATAGAACAATGGAAAGTAAGAAAGAACATGAGCAGAAGTGATAGAAACAATAGCCAAATTATGGAATCAGACTAGCTGCATGAACAGATGAATGGAGATATAATATGGCTTATATAGTCATTCATAATGAAGAATGAAATGTCATTTGCATGAAAATAGGTGGAACTGTTGATCATCATATTCAGTAAAACAAGACAGACTCAGGAAAAAAAAATCTGATATTTTCTCTCATATGTGGAATCTAGATTATAAAAATATGTAAGACATGAAAGCAGAATGTAGACTATTGGTAAATGATGGAAATTGGGGGGAGGTAATAGAGGGAAATGGAGAGTGAGTATTACCAAAATAGATGATATCCATGTATGAAAATTAACAAAATAACATTTTTTTTTGCCCAAAGATAATACTTTCAAAGGAAAAAATTAAAAACGTTTTTTTGCTTGGCATGGTGGCATAACTTTGTAATCCCAGCACTTAGAAGATTGAAGGGAGCTGGAGAGGTGGCTCAGGGGTAAAGCCTCTGCCTTGCAGGCAGAAGTTCCCGAGTTCTGATCCTAGGCCCACGTATAGACGGTTGGGCGGAAGCGGGGTCGGCCTGCGTTTCTGGTCCTGGTAGGGCGGAGCCTGTGAATCCCGGGCAGAGTAAACAAGGAGGTGGAGGTGTCCATGGTGGTTCCCGAATTCGTCTGTGGTTCTACACACACACACACATACACACATACATACACACGCATACACGCACAATTGAATAAATAAAAAAAATTAAAAAAAAAGAAGATTGAAGAAGGAAGATGACTATGAGATTGAGACCAACCTGCTTTATTTAGTATATTCCAGATCAGTCTGGACTGTGGAGTGAGTCGGTCTCCACTAACAACAGCAACAAAGACTATATTTGCTATATCATGGGCACTGTTCCAAGTGCTTTCCACCAGGATTTAATCCTTCTATCGACCCTGAGCAGCAGGTGCTATTATTATTTATTTCTATTTTTGTAGGTAGAGAATATCAGCCAAGGAAGATTGAAGATTGTTTTTTTAGGAAGTGGCTTTCAGAACTTTTGCTGATTCTTACTGTAACCCCCCCTCCCAATCTCCTTCTCCTCCTCTCCATTTCCTCTTCCCGTTTCTCCTCCTCCTTCTTTGTGTATCAGAGAACATTTGAGTGTGCATGCCTATGAAGGCCCAAGAGTTACATCTGGAATCATCCTGGATTGTTCTGCCCCTGTTTAAATCCAGAGCCCACATTTAAACTTCAGAGATGGACTTGGACATTTGGACACCCTTCTTCTATTATGGCCAGATTGAATAAATTTCCTTTTCCTGCTTTTCACAGGATGTTTACTGTTTATTAAGGGTAGGTGAGCAAACTGAGATACTGACCAGGTCTGGTAATAGTAATGACCAAAAAATGTTAGTGATTCCATTAGCTAATATTTATGACACATAGAAATGTTGTTTTGGATATAATAAAATACATAATGTGATACTGTATGAATGCTATATAAATAGCATATTAGACATTAAAGTTAGTTTCACCTTTGCTTTTACTTTTCAAATATTAGCATTAGAAAATTTTCAGCAATGCATTTGGTTCCCATGCATGTCTGTTGGGTGGCTGCCTGCACACCACAGTGTGTTTCTGTGCCTATGAACCCACAGCACATTTTCAGACCTGATTTTTTTTCATTTCTATTACTAATCAGTTTTTTCTCCTTTTTTTACATTTTTTCTTTTGCTTATTTATCCTTCCATCTATTTTAAATATCTCTTCCAGGTTTTAAGAAAATTAAATCCCCTGAGATGTTAAGTCATGTAAATTTGACTTACAAAGAATTTATATAATTATATATCATAAAATGTAATTAATATAATTTACATTATATTTTTATAATCTGTAGAAGTGCTCCCACTTTTGATTTCTTTTTCTTTCTCTTTTTAAGGTTATTCTGTGTGTGTGTGTGTCTATGTGTATGGTGTATGTGAGTTTCATGTATGTGCTCATGTTTGTACCATGGTAAGTGTGTGAAGTCAGAGGCTAACCTCTGGTGTAGGTCTTGGCTTTCTGCTTTGTGTGAGACAGGATCCCTGCTATTTTCCTCTTATATGTAGCTGTGTTGTGAGCTCCTGGGATTCTCTCGTCTCTGCCTCTCATCTCCACTTTCAAAGGAGTGTAAGAGTCACAGTGGTTTTCATGATGTGCTTAACTTTTATGTGGTCTATGGGGATTTGAACTCAGGTCTTCATGCTCGTGAAGCAATTGATTTTACCTACTGAATCATCTCTCATGATCTCCCATTTAATTTTTTTCTTTTTCTTGATTTTTATGTAGCAAACTTTGTGTATTCATTCATATAAATTACATGTTTGTTCTTTAGATTATTGCAAAGTACCATGTTTTCATTGCCATTGTAAATGTAAGTTATTATTCCAATTCATTTTCTAACTAGTTTCTGTTAGTTCAGAAAAGGTGATTTTTAAAATGTACCTTGTAAGTAGACATTTACGCTGAGCTTTTATAAAGATTAATTCTAATGATTTCTCAGCTGATTCTCAAGTTGCTGTCCTCTCCAAATTAAAATATCATATCATAGTAAGCTCCAAATGAGATTCTATAGTTTACTCCAAAATTCTTGCTTTAAAAATCTATTTTTTAAAAAATGTAACAAGTAGATATGAAGGCTTGCTGTTTATTTCAGAAGAATCTTTTTTTCCTTCAGAATTTGTCTGTAATATTGGAAGTTGTAAGATGTTTTTGCTGTTTAAAATTTTGCTTATTTTGGTCTGATATGAGGACCTTGAAAATTCTAATCATGTATGGTTCAAAGCAGACAGCTATAAAACATATTTGGGGCATTCAGTAAACATGCAGACAGGATGTGTATATAAGACCAGTGAGGGAAACTTGACTTGTAACAGTTGCCTTTGTTGGGCATTTGAGATTGCATTCATTACTCAGGTAGTTATGATGTTTAGCTCAGTATTTTCTCAACTGAGATGTCACCTTGAAACCTTCACCCTTTTCCTTGGATCTCAAGAGCCTGAGGCTTAAGTTTTATTCTTGGTACATGATTATAGGAATTCAATTTTTATTTGGTCTTAAACATCTTTTCTCTTTGGTCTCTGATTGTGTTCCTCTTCCAATGCATTTAAAAGGCTTCTTCTTTGTAGCATGAATAACATTCTAATTTTATTTCATTAAAAAGTAGTAGTTTGTTTTAACAAATTTTTTGAACACACTTTCACTTAGTCATCTTTGAATTTATCATATTCGGAGTTAATTATAGAAATTTAACGTTACCATAGTCTCTAGCAGTCACGATTGTGCCATTAAACAGGTAAGAAATTAACAGGCTCTGAGAGTGTGCTTTCTCAATAGGGCAGCATGCTAATCAGCACCATCAGATATCGAACCAAATTAATCTAAATCTTTTATGAGGTATCAGGCATCTGTATATTAACCTTAACCCTTGCCTTAAGGGGAGAGAAGAATTATGTTGATGTATTTAGATAAAGCTCCTTGACTGTCCCTTCAAAATATTTTCTGTGTGTGAGAAGACAGTCCCAGGCTTCCACTGCGTTTATGTGGGCCCTGTGCCTCCCATCACCCCAGAGTTCCATGAGGTGCTGTGGCTCTGAACAAACTTGAACATGGTATTTGGAAACATTGAGGTGCTGCTCCCACGAAATACATGCATATATGCAACCATGCCAGAGCAGAAATAGTCCCTGAACATGATTATATGGTAGAATCTCATTCAGTTTTCCTTTGCACAGTTTCAGAAACATATGGTCAACCACAGCCAGAAAATGTTAGATGGAAAATTTCAGAAATAAACAATTCATAAGTTTTCAAATGCTTACCACTCTAAGATGCTTGGCAGAGCCTCTGATTGTCCTTTTCCATTCCATTCAGGGCACGAGTTGTCTGGTCTACCCACCTGTGCTCCTTATCAGCCCATTAGTTACTTAATAGCTTTCTCAGTTGTCCACTGTGGAGGTGATATAGTGCTTATTTTGTTGAGGAATCCTTACTTAACCCCAGTGTGTGAGAGTAGGGATGGCAGGCAATTTTATTACTTATATAGTCATAATCATTTTCTTCTATTGCTGCCAATCTCTTATTGTGGCAATTTATATTTATTAAGCATTGTTATAGGTATGCATATTTAAGGGAAAGCCATTTGGTTTCAGACATCCTTTGTAGGTAACAGGATGGGGTGGGTGGGTACTGTCTTAGAGTGGCATAGGGTGTGTGTATGTATGTGTGTGTGTGTTGGAGCTGAACCTTCTCGCCTACTGTGACTTTTCTATAAAATATTTACATGTGGCTTGGCCCTGCAGTTCTTTAGCTTCTTTCCTAAGAAATATCACATCAGCCAAGCAAAACTTGTAACTTAAAGTGTTAACATCTCCTTGGTACCAAGAAAGAGATCACTTTAAATGCGACAAGAATATGTTCATCTGTATTCCTAGTCAAGGTGGAAAAATATCTTGTAAATTATTAATCTACCAGGAGACATGTTTTACCCTGAGCTTTTGTCCTAGGTTTGGCTGCTTCGATGCCTGCTCATCCTGTCATTCTGTTTGGAAGGAAAAACCTCCATGTTGGTGACTCAGAAGACAGAGCTTCCCCTCCAGCCCTAATACCAAGAAATACAAAAATGATGACTTTTCATATCCTACATATCTTAATTTTTTGCATTTCATTTCTTCTTATCCATGCATGCATGGATATAGTAAATTAAGAATATTTTTAATCTTTACCCCTCAGTCCCAAGTCCCATCTCCTCTCCTTTTCCCCTTATAATCCTTTATCTCCCCTGCCAGACTCCCTCCTATTTTCAAATTTTTTCACTTCATCTAGATTGTTTTTGATGATGTGTGCCTGACAAGTATCCAGCAAGTACCATAGGTCAGTGGGTACACTACTGAGGAAAGCATCCTCTTTTGCATCCCCATCAGCATTAGTCCTCATCAGTCTCTCAGAGAGGTATAGATCTTCTTGAAGTCTTTTTGCTTTCATGGTGAGCCGATGAGACAGATATCATTCAACTCTTATGTAAGTATACATATCTGCCACATAATCATAATTATGCCATGTCCAGGAGTTAATGTCTGACCCATCACTGTCTCACTTCAGGCTCTTGCAATCTTACCACCCCCTCTTCTGTTATGCTCCCTGAGCCTTGGTAAGTATATATGTACAGCTTAGGGACAAGCAGTCTGTAGTTACTTATTTTATGCAGTTTGGCAAGTTGTGCTTTTTAGTAGCAAACACGTTCTGTTGTAGAAGAAGGCTTCTAGGCTGAGTGCTGAGTGCTCTTCTAACCTCTGGGTATAATAACAGTGTGGTGTACTGTCTTCCTATTTGAAGATTCACAGTCTTCTCTTGCCCTAGGATCTATATCTTTCCCTTTCATAGACTTTTGTTCTAGTTTACAGTAAAAGGAATATGTTCCATCTTAACAAGTAGGGCTTAATGTAATAAAAAAGCTGTTGGTTATCTCTTTGATTTTCATGCCACTCAAATGGTGATTTTTTATGAAGGGGTAAAGGTATTGAGTCTCACTGTTATCTGTATCCTGGTCCACCAATGAACACATGTGGATTTAGTTTTTACCACTCAAACCAGTGTTAACAGAAAGATGTATTTTAAGCTATGGAAAGAACAACTCACAACAAAGGAGAATGCGCACGCGTGCACACACACACACACGTATGTATGCAATTATTTTGTGCTTGCACATGTGTATGTATGTTTGTACCAGAGGGCACTTAAGTGTGTGAAGGTTCAAGGGTGACTTTGGGAGTCATCCTGGATTGTTCTACCTCCTTTATTGCTTTATTCTGGGGTTTTCCAGGCTCTGCTTTTCAGGGCTGTAAGTGCAGGCTGCTGCTCTTTCTGCAAGACATTTTTTTCATATGGAATCTTGGGACCTGAACTCAGGTTTCTTTTGCTCGCTTGTGAAGCAAAGACTTTAACCCCTGAGCCAACTCCCTAGTCTATGTATATAAATATTTTAAAGTAAAACATATCTCAAAACAGAGTATATTATGTAATTGTCTCAGAAATATCCATAATCTTGGATCTGATGTATTATGTACTTTCTGGGAAGTATAAAAAATTAGAATGAAACTGTTTATTTATTTTAATTTAAAACACATATTGTATAGTTATTAAGCATATTGTAAATCAAATATCTTCAAGTTAAAACTCAAAAGTTTACAGTATAAATTCTTAAGCATATTAAGGCAGTAGTGTCAAATAGCTCATTACTTTTTTCCTACTGATTTATTTATAACCAAAATGAATTTAATAAATTTAGATTATCTTGTAGTTGAACATAAATATTTCTTCTAGACAAAGATGTCTAATGGGAAAGTATATGAAATTTAGGATTTTTTTCTTGGCTAGGTTTCTTCTTGTATTTCAGGCACAGAATGTATATACTTCAAGTACAGATTGTAGACTTTAAGTATAACTTACATATTTATATATAACACATTAGAATATCAAAATAAAAAGTTTCTGTATTTAATGCTACAATGATAAATGAAATTCTCTGAACAGTTGAGCAGCTAAGATGTAAGTATATTTCTGACAAATGACAAATTCTCCACAATCACTGACTGGAAGATGGTGATCCTGATGTGCTTAATTATTCAGGCTCTTCCTGTCAGGGACTAGGGACATTTTCAGGGTGTGGAAAAGGGTTTCTGGGATGACATAGTGGAAGGAGAAGTGACAACAAATACACCTTGCCTAAAACATCTGAAGTGATTCTGCTACTGACATTCATTCTGTGAGCTCTGTTAGGAAAAAAATTCAATAAATACTGGCATTAGGCAGTGTCATAGTTAGGCACAGGTGTCAACTTGACAGTTGAGGGTTTGAGCTCTGGGCACATTATAGAGAATTAGTTGAGTGTAGCCCAGAGCAAACCTGCAGGAGATTGCCTAGCTGATGGGGAAGGCCCAGCCTGTGGTGGGTGGGATCAGGCCCTGGAATAAATCACAGAGAGCTAGTTGAGAGAGTTGGCATCCTTGTGTACACTTGGCTAGACATGCTGGCAAGTAAGGATCGTCCCTCTCTCAGCCATTACATAGAGATGGTGTGGCCAGTTCCCTTGGCCTTGGTGTTGGTGCATGCTCTCCCGTCAAGCTGGATTAAGAACTGTAACCAGTGATCATAAGAAAAAATAAATCCTTTATTCCCTTAAGCCGTTTGATGGTCATTTATCAGCAACCATGCAGGCTGACTGCCGCAGGCAGTAAGATTTGCTATCCAGTTAAAGTTCTTAAAGTTGTCCTGACTGAAGTTCAGTGGGCATCATGGTTATATGCCAATCTCCTTTGGGAGAAGCCAGAGTTTCACTGGTGCCAGAAATGAAGATGTAGGAAGTATGAAGTCATGGGAACCCCTTGCTCACAGTGGGAGGGGGAGCCCCTGATAGCCAAAGGGCTCTTTGATGTTTTTCCCTCCTGCAAGGCTCTGCCTCATGTCTGCTTCTAGTCTTTAACTGAATAACCCCCTTGCTAACCTAATTGGTGGTTCAGCACACTCTCCCTGCTGTGCAGGCTTCTAAAGGCCGAGGCTGTATAATTAAACTCTTTCTTAGCTGCCTCAAACATGGCTTCTCTGCTGGCTTTGGTCAGCGGACTGGCTGACCCTGCATGGCCTTTAACCAGCACCCCCTTAGTTTGTGGGGGAAGGTTTTCAGCAGCCTTAGTCTAAAGCCTCCTCCTTGGGTGCTTTCATTAACCCCTGCCTGGTCCAAGCAAGCAGCCCTCTTAACACTCTTGACATGCCCAGATGATTATGGCAGCATAGATTATACCCCAGAGCAGCCTGACACTTGTGCCTTCTCCCTTTATCTTGCTCCCCACTTTGACCCCATTTGAACAGGAGTTCTTCACACTGTGTTCCAAAGGAGGCTATTTACCCTGCATGCTCAATGAGATGGTCCCTTACATATTAAGTTCTCAGCTTTGAGATATGCCCCAGAGGGCAGGCTTCTCAGCTGCTAATATAATTAACCTTTTAGCTGAAGATGGCCTTTATTGCTAGATGTGCCTTCATAGCCCAAGTCAGCGTGCATTTAAGAATGTCACAGCAATCTATGGAGACGTTTACATCTACATATAGATCAATTTCACAAGTCAGAGTAACCAAGGGTGTGTAGCAATCTGCACCAGCTGTGCAGCAAGGGCCATTCATTTATTTCTAAAAGCGTTCTGTATAGTCTCAGTGATTATTTATGAAAATGAGATAAAGTAGGGACTGTGGTAATTAAAGCCCACTTGCAATTTCTAACCCCATGTGCTTTCTTCAATCTGTTCTGCCTGCCAGAGAAGGAGAAAAACCACACAGGTCAAGAGGGGGAAATAACCATATAGTAGGTTATTGGAGTTCTTGTGATATGTGGGAAAATGTGTTCTACCTTTAAATCAGTGTTCGCTGAATGATTAAGATAAAACTGATTTGGTAAATATAGCTAGGCTTTGGCACAAGAAGGGAAATGTATAACGAATTGCAATTCCTCTAGCCTCAAATTGTTTCTGCCTTGTTTGTGTGTATGCTGGATGCATTTATTTACATCAGCTCAGGAGCGCCTGTATCTCAAATATTCAGTGTTGAATAAAGGTATGGGTTTGCCTCTCTCTCTCTCTCTCTTACACACACACACACACACACACACACACACACACACACACTTTTAGGTTTTGTGCCAGAAGGGCATACTTAGGACCCTAAAGGCAGCATTTCTCTGATTTTCTCCTTATGTCTTAAGTACATTTTCACTTTATGTCATGGAAGAGATAGAGGTTTGGCTCTGATGAGTGACATTAAGAAAGAAGAGAGACGGCCTCACAAATGTAGAATTAAGACTTTACAGCTTGACAGGGCTGGAGAATTTTTACATTCAAAAGGTAACTTGAATGTGGATTAAGTGGTCGCTGCATGCTGCCCTGCTTTTGATAGCACTTGGGGATACAGGCATGATTGCAAGGTGAAGGGGGACGCAGAAAAATCAATGAGAAAATGAAAGAAAGAAAGAAAAATCGAACAGGAGCGATTGTCAGTGGTCTCCAACTCAGATTATGAAAACTGGTTCACCATGAAGCTGCACCCTCCGCCAGCATGGAAGTCCAGCGCGCTGTATGGAGGCCTCACTTCTGTGGGAGAGGCGCAGAGGCCTAAGTGCTTCTACAGAGAAGCTCCAGAACTGAAGAATTGCTAAGCAGGAGGATCAGGGAGAAGTTGTACCCTTAACCCAGTGCTGCTCTAGGTGTCCTTCACAAAAACTTGCACACGGTATAGGTGTCAGCTTGATGGTTGAGGATTTGAGCTCTGGGCACATTTATAGAGAATTAGTGGTTGGGTTAAGCCCAGAGTGAACCTGAAGGAGATTGTCTAGTTGATGGGGAAGATCCAGCCCATGGTGGGTGGGACTAGGCCCTGAACAGGTGAATAAAGTGCAGAGAGCTGGTTAAGGAAGTTGGCATCCTTGTGTACACTTGGCCAGACATGCTGGTCTGGATCATCCATCTCTCAGCCGTTATGTAGAGATGCTGTGGCCAGTTCCCTCGGCCCTGGTGTTGGTGCGTGCTCGCCTATCAAGCTGGACTGAGAACTGGAGCCGAACTGTTGTAAGAAAGTAAACTCCTTGTTCCCTTAAGCTGTGTGTTGGTCATTTATCAGCAGGCAAATTGCAACAACTCCCCCTTCACTGATTCCCCCATCCACTCAACCCCCACCCAATCCTGGGCCTTGGAACTAAAATATTCTCACTTGGTCTCCTATGACCTAGAATGTCTTCATAATAAAGTTTTTTTGATGCCATTTCCTATCTTCATTAGAAGTTAGTTATTCAAGGAGAATTTTATTTCTTTACATTTTTGACTTCCCTGATGCTTGTCTATACTAGAATATTGAGCCAGATGGTTCGTAGCTTAACTCCAAAGAACTTCATTTTAATTTCAAGGTGTTCCACCTCCCTGAGTCCCTGGAAAATAAGATCTGGAGCCTGATGGCCACAAACATAGGAAATAAAGTCCTGGTTTTATACTTAGGATCCTCCGCTTCCCACCTCACTTGTTCTCAGGAAGTCTGTTCTCTGCGGATCTCGGTTTCACTAGAGTCTGCAAACTGGGAGACTAAGAATCTAAACAGTTTCTTTTTAAATTTTATTTTGCATGTGTGTGTGGGGTGTGTGTGTGTATCAAAGGGTACTGTGTGCATGTTCTTGTGAAGGACCAGAGGTGACTTTGGGAATTATCTTGGATTGTTCCTCCTCCTTTGTGCCTCATGTTTCTGCCTGGAATTTTTATGTGGGACCTGGGATCTGAACTCAGGACCTTCTGTTTGCAAGGGAGAGTCTTAATCCCTGAGCCATTTCTTCAGCCCCCAACAAAGATTTTTTGGTGATAGATTGGAGTTATGCCTGTGAGATCACACCACCCTTGCGATCTGTGTGCATTGTTTTCCTTCTTCCCACAAGTAGCAACTTTTGAAGACTGTTTCAAAGCAACACAGGCCAGATTTAAAATTAAAAATCTATCCTGGAAGGCCAATGTAAAGCAGGTGAAAAATGGAGCACGGGTAGATAGATCATGGAGCTTCTATTCTTCACGTCATCTTCAGTCACACATGCCCTGTATGGGCAATCTCTCAGGTGAGAGCCTCCACAGTCATGCATTTGATGTGGGGCTTCTCTGGGGTCTGTATGTGCCCAGGTTCTTATGTTCAGGAGTTGAAGATTGAAACCAGAACACACGTAAAGGATTAAGGCAGAGTTTATTAGAGGACAAAGTGAATAGAACTCAGGGATGTGAATTTGTGAGGGGCAAGAGAGCCCTGGCGAACTCACGGACTCCAGGCATGGTATCCATGAGGGCGAGGGAAAGATGGAAAAGGAACTCTTGGGCTCCTGACCAGGAGTACTATGAGGAGCAAGGGTGCCCAGGATGGCTGCTAGGGTCAAGTTTATTTATACCCTTAGGCAGGACCAGGAAAAGCAGCTTTTCCTCATTAGTTAGCTCCAGTTCTGCAAACCTGATTGGAGCTTTTGATCCTTTGACTCATCTTGGTTTATTTTGGGGCCCAACCCAGTAGATCTTGTGCCTACTTCATGGTAGAGCTTACCTACAATAGAAAAGAAATCTCCATATCCCTTTATGAATGGAGGTTTGAGGGAAGTCAGTGGTGACTTTAGGGTGTGTTCCTTCAGGGTCATCCCAAACCTGGGGGGTTTACTTTCAAGACTTCAGAGACCTTTCCAGCATGGCTGCTCTAATACTGAGTTATGTTCTCTGACATTTCCAGGGGCTACATCAACATGGTGACATTGGTAACTTACTGGAATTATTTTTCTCCAGACTGACTTATAAATCAAGGTATCTCAGTGGTAAAGCCTGTTGGATTCGCAAAAAACCTTATCAGACGTCTCTACTGAATGTTCTCTGAAGGGAGGGAAATGCTACTCATGAGATTCTGAAGTACTACTACCTGGAGTGTGGCCTAAGACAGGCACAAAATTTCCTAGAGTCACTCATGGCAAGAAAGGGCATTCATTTCATCTTGAAGCAGCATGGGGCAGTTCCCAACACATTTCCCAGGGTTTGCTGCTTATACCCTGCTGCTCTCTATGCCTGGGGTAAAGATGAGGCAGACCACATACTAAAATCTCCAGCATATGGTACACTTCTTGTGATAATTTATGAACAGTAGATTTCATTGGAAAGTTACCAGAAAAGTTTCTCAAGCAACTGAACTCCCTTGCATGTGTTCACTAATGTTCAACCTGATGGCATGTTGGCACCCAGAATATTAAATGTTCTCTCCACAATTAGGTTGCATGCTTCTGCATACTAACAAGTGTGTGAGTATAGGATGTTTATCTCTTTTCGAGGATTATAAATTATTTTGGCAGGTACTGTCTCTTTCCATTTGACTGTGTAATATGTGCCTGGAGGCAACTGTTCTCTGCTAGAGTATATCCTCTAAACATCAGAAATCGATGAGGTTAAAGAATGCCCTAGAATGCATGTCTCAAACAAATTGCATTTTCCCTTACAAATGTATGCTATGTCTTCCTTAACCTCTTATATTTACTATATGAAATTCAAAATGTTTGTTTCATTTTTCTAATCATTTAAATGGAAATTAAAGTAAATGTAAAATGCAACATTTAATTTTTGACTTAGGACAAATAGTTAAATAGCTAATTAAAAAGTAATTTTTATCTTAAGAATCTCTTATGCTTACTATTTGGATTTCAAAACGTCTATTTACTTTTCTAATCACTTGAAAAGAAATTAAAATTGACATAGAATGTCATGCTTGATTTTTGACTTGGGACATGTTGCTAAATGGCTACTTAAGAAATAAATTTTAATCTTAAGATGAAGTTAATGATATTTTGAAATTTGTGAAATGTCTTTGGATATCATTATAATTTTTTTAGTTCTTTTCTTTTTCCTTTTGGCTTTCTGGTTATATCTATCAATACAACTTCTTGAAGCATAGGGCCGATATGGTAGGGTGCTCATACATCTGGACCAGATAGCATTGAACCTATTGCTGTTCTCAAGAGGTGAGAAAGGTTGCAGTGGACAAGGACTGAGAGTGGAAAAGAAGAAAATTTTTCCCTGTCTTGGCACTTCCAGAATGCACTCTATGTCTGCAGGTAGGCAGGTCATATGTGGGCCTGTGAGTCAACCTTCACAACAACCTTGCTTCTCATCTTTTCAACCAAACTAAAACCAAGAGTGTACAGGCTTGGGCTTCCCCAGGTGTGGTGAGGATTTGTGCTTTTATCTTCCAGCATTCATTTGATATATTGGTCATTTGCTAGCCAGGGTTGACCTTAGGCCTTTTACAAATGAAATTGGAGGGAATTATTTGAAATGAAAATAATTACTATGGATCTGTACACAAAATGGCCATAAGCTAGAATTCATTCTGGGTAATGTTGAGGAAGAGTCTTGATACTTATCTGGGAGTCTTTAGGTGTACAGTTGATTTTACTATACTCTCAATCTGTGCCTGTATCTCAGTGGGTTTGGTGTGTTTCTGTGTATATTCTTTTATGGAATCACAATTTTCTTGAATCTGATGTACTCAATGTTGCAATTAATTGGGAAAGGGTCATAGTTTTATTACAGGGAGATATTTTTTGTTGTGGTGGTGGAGTTATAACTCTCTCATGGGTGGCAATATGCTTTCAGTGAAAACTAATTCTTGTCATTACTCTCATTTTGCAGATGGATGTGTTTGTTAAATATAGATCTAGACCATACCATCATTTTGCCTTTATAAGCTGCATATTGGGGAGGAAAGGTAAAGACAGCTTTCTCTGAAGTTCCATTCAGAGAAATTTAAAATAGAAACTTGTTCAGTTTATAAGGAAAGAACTAAATTTCATGGGACTACATCAAAACAATATTTTGTCTTTCAGGAAAATGGGTAATCTTGGGGAAGAATCTTAATTTGTATAATATGATTATCTCCTTTCATGGCTGAAAAAAATCTGATATATATGTTCATAAACATATATGCATACACACATATATATCATGTATAGTCGTTGATGGATGCCATAACCTAGCTATTGTGAACAGGGCTGAAATAAACATTGATGTTCAAGTGTTTCTGTGATATGTTGCTTGGAAACTTTTGGATAAATACTGAAGTAGGATAAGTGGGTCTATCATAGATCTAATACTAGCTTTTGAGAAACCTCCATATCTGAAATTTCCATTTACATGTTGGACACATAAAACAGTCATATGGAGGAGAAGAAGGGAGAAAATAGAGAATATAGTGAGACCATTGGCATCAGCCTGTGCTCCTAAGAGGCCATTCTTCACATAGGTTGGGATCCCTTAATCTGAAATTCTTGGGACATTAGTGTTTCAGATTTTATATTTTATATTGTGTTTAAATTTTGGCATATTGCTTAGACACAATCTGAACATGACATCCACTCATGCTTACATACACTATATACAGCCTTTTGGTGTGCCTAGATTGGACTGTAACCCATCCCATGTAAATTTTTCTTCTTTGGGTGTCACAGAGGCACTCAAAAAGTTTTGGATTTTAAATGGGCATGGTGGTGTATGCCTACAATCCTAGAATTAGGGGAAATGGAAGTAGCAGTATCACGACCCCAAACTTGAGTCAAAAAGAAAATTCTAAAGTTTGAAGCATTTTAAATTTGAGATTTCAGATTAGAGATGCTTGAACTGCACAGGTTATTTTCAGGATGAGAGGTGGGCTTCTGTTTGAATTTAAAAAGGCCATTTTGGACCCTTCATCAAATTTCCGATTCAAATGTTTAAAATCTCTGTACGTGAGGAACTCCGATGAACATTAAGGTTAGGAGATGGCATGGGAAAGGGATCTTGGCTTTCTGAGCATCACCTGGGGAGCTGCCCTTCATCTGCTGGTGTGGGTGGCATGGGGTTGGGAATGACTTCTCAAAAGTCCTTTGTGGACTCTGGTTTTAGCCCAGATGATTAATACAACCAAAAGGCATCTTTCAACTTGGAGAATAATTCAGGCCCCAATAGGTCATCAATCTGTTCTTGCTTTGCAGCAGCAAAAATTTAATACATAATAAATAATTTTTCACTGCCTCCAAAGGAATAAAAGTTTCTCTGTAAAATCATTTCCCATTTGAAGATTCGCTACCATTATAGCCCGAATGCTTGATTGCACACTTAATTTGAAATGCACATACTGGAGATTTAAAGTGAAATTTCATTCATAAAATGGAATGATTAACTTGGCAAATTGTGGCATCTGCAAGTTGTTCTGCTACTTATAAAGACAGGATGTGTAGGGGTTGCAAATTCAGTCGAGTGGGGAACACACTGAGTCAGAGCATGTGCTGTATAATGAGTGTTGGGGAGTATTTTTAATTTTATTTGTCAGACATTTTAATAACACTTAGTATATACCAAGTATTTCTGAATACATTTCACCCATTCACTCCTTAAAGCATATGAACTCTGAAGCAGGTACTGCCTTTGTTGTTTCTGTTTTGCAGACTACAAATTGAGACACGAGGTGGTAAGTAATTTGTGGAAGAACACAAAATGCATTCAGGATGCAGGAAGATCCCAAAGTGGTTGTGTGCTGTCTAATTCCAGAGCTCATGCAAACCACTGTGCTAAATTACTTAAGAGGGAAATCACCTGCTGGATTCCTGTGTTCTCGTCCTGAAAGCTATTTTTACTTCAGTAAAAGGTGTTGTATGTCGAAGAGGGCAGATAGCATCATGGGACTGTGGACAGTTGGCTCTATAGAAAGATTCCCAAGAGAAGGGGATTCAGTCCTTGGGATGAGTTTATAAGAACAATCTTCCTACCAATAAATTTGCTTGAACTCAGAAAGACCTGGCCACATGTTCATTGCCTCATATTAAAAACAGAAAGAAAACACACAGAGAACTTGTAAGTGGATTCCAAAGAAATACCCGGTAGGAGTCAGTAAAGATGAGACAGGTTGGAGACTGGTTTTCCTTTTGCAGTGTCCGTACGCTGCATGTTTTTGTCTATTCTCAGCACGATGTAAGTGGTTTATAGTATTTTTAATGAAGAAGAACCTCACTGTTTATGTACTCATGGCCCCAAGACTGGAATTAGGAACAGTCATGGCTTGTACATGAGTTGCCCCTCACGATAGCATGTGTTTGAATCTTACCTAATGTTAATGTTTTGGGATTTGTCCAACTTTTTTTTAATTATTATTATTTATTCAACTGTGCGTATGTGCGTGTGTATGTGCGCGCGCGTGTGTGTGTCTGTGTGTGTGTCTGTGTATATGTAGAACCACAGGCGAATTCGCGAACCACCATGGACGCCTCCACCTCCTTCCACCCCGGGATTCACAGGCTCTGCCCTACCAGGACCAGAAACGCAGGCCGCCCCCGCTTCCGCCTGGCGTCTATACGTGGGTTCTGGGATCCGAACTCAGGATCCCGAAATGAGCCACCTCTCCAGCCCGGGATTTGTCCAACTTTAAGAGGTGGAGCCTTACTGGAGGAAAGCATGTCACAGGGAGTGGGCTTTGAGGTTGGGTAGCCTGACTTTACTTCTTTTCAGTGCCTTTCTATTCTCTCTACCTTGGTGAGGCATCTGCCTCCATCCATGGCTTTTGCTATAATGTTCCTGTCATAATGGACTGTATCCCCTCTGAAACCATAAGTCAAATGATTCTCTATTCTTTAGGTTGTACATGAGTTTCACAGAACAAAGAGAATAGTAGCAGTGACAGGGACGTGAGTTCATGCAGAAAGTGTAAATATCAGAGCAAAGGTAGAGAGCAGTGTGAGGACTGAAAATAACCCTTTGGAATTGGAGGTCTGTGAGTTCTATGTAGTTAGGCTGTACGCCACAGAGAACAAGATGAAGTGCAATTGGCTTCTGCCATGGGCTATGGGTGTGATAATGACAGAGATGGAGGTGTGATATCCAGGATCCAAGCACGCTTGAAGGTCAGGCATGCAGCATCTACAGTACATGGAGTGCCTGTGATCCTAATGCTGAGCGGCACTGCTGCCTGATGCGCATATACTTTGTGGGACTCTGAGCTTTGGATAAGCCTTATTTTGACACCTTGCCAGTAGGAAATATCAGGAGGAGGCAGGCCTTGCTATCTAAGCTGACAGATATTTTTACATTATACGTGTATTTAAGTCTAATAGGAGGATAGGTGAAACGATGAGTGAAACAATATATGATTAAGTATTTTTAGAACTGTGTTTAATCAGATCATGATAAAACAAAATAGATTAACTTTATACCTTTATTAGTGCTCCCAATGCTACACATTTACAGATCAAATCAACATTTTTCTTAAAGCAATGACCAGATGGATGCTAGAATTTATTATTTAATCATAAAATTTTCTATAGTAAATGTACACTGAGAAATGATTTCACACCTAACTTTTAGGAAAAGCTGAAAATCGGTTTGGATAAAAGCACAGGTAACAATTTAGCTTATGTAGAAATAACGTTTGTTCAATTATAGACATGTAATTAAAGCATTGTGAAAATGTGAATATTGTAATAATGTGTGAAACCTGGAGAGGCAAGCATCATTGTTAACCATGTGTTGGATTAATATTTGTTTTGACTGATAATTCATATTTAAAGTTGACAAGATCATGATAAAGTGTCACTATGCTGGGGGTTTGGGGTCCCTGCATGATTAATGTGTCTTAGTGTATAAAAGCATCCTTTTCATATTGAATTCATCCATTTTATTGTCCTTCTTATTTCTTGCTTCACTGGGAAGGTCTACAGGACAAGTTCTATCTGCTTCAGGAATGGAGCTTTTGAGTGTGTGTGTGTGTGTGTGTGTGTGTGTGTGTGTGTGTGTGTGATAATCCAGTGCATGAGCTCTGGGGACAGATAAGACAGACTGAAGGCCAGCCCCAGCACTTACTAACCACTAACTCTGTCAGTGTCAGTTTCCTTATCTATGAACCAAAACTGCTTCTAATAGATGTGTCAATAAATGAGTGCGCATGTCAACACAAACAGCAGTTAGGGTGATGTGTACATATCCAATGTTCAATTAACAATGAACTGTATTAGTGTTTGGCTGCTCTTGGAGTACTGTATTTTCAAGAATGATTATGAGGTCAGTAAGTTGATTCAGAGGTGTCTTCATGGGATCCTGGATGCATGCGTTTGATCCTGGGATTCCATGGGGAAGAAGGAGAGAACCAACATTTGAAAGTTGTCTTCTGATCTATGAGTGTCGTCTTCCCCTCAAATAAGTCAAATATTTAAAAGAAAAACCTGTTCTGAGTCAGGCATGGCAGTCCTTTTTCCACAAGTGTTTTGCTCACTGAGATAAGAAGCTCTTGAGTTCCATACCAACTTGGGCTACATAGAGAGACCATGCTTGGGAGGGGGGAGTGGAGAGGGTAATAAAATACTTGTTATGAAAGATTAGGAAATAATAATGACAACTCACTAATTCATATTTGTGGAGTGCCTACTGTGGATTGAATTCTTTTCCAGGAACTTTACATTTACTACAGAAAAGAAAACTAATAGTCCTAGAAAACATGTCTAAATAAACATGATAGGAAGGCATTATCTCAATATATAAATGATCCTGCAAGTTGGTGTGAAAAACTATGGCTCCCAGGAAGAGAATGACTTTGGATTATGCTTCCTAGCAGCAAATAAAATCTGAAGGGTTGGTGTTTCTTAGAAATGTGGGTTAGAATGATATGCAAGATACTCCACACGAGTTAGGGCTGCAGTAGCCATAATCGGATTTTGCATGACCTGCACAAAAAAGAGTCTAGCATGGATCACAGGCACTAGGTCCTCAGAGGCAAGGGGTTAACAGTCATAATAGTGTTCGATGAGCCTGAGAAAAGGCTCTGGGCTGTGCCGGTGAATCCTTACACTTCACTAGAGTGGAGGACTCGGAGGGAGGGTTGGCATTCACACAAAAGGATGCTACAGAGGATGGAAGGGGGGGAAGGGGAAGGTACTGGGAGAAAGGGAGGGAGGGGGCTGAAAGGAATTGGAAAAGGGGAGAAAGGTGTAAGGGGAACTGGGAAGGGATGAAGGGAGAGAGAGGACCGGGGTGCCTATTGAGCTTGTATGATTGGGAAAAGATAAATAAATAATAAATAAATAAATAAATAAATAAATAAATAAATAAATAAATAAATAAAATAAGGGAAAAAGAAGAAGGAAATGTGGGTCAGAAATACTTCTATTACAGAAATGCAGAAGGACCATCCTGAAGGGAATTGCTGACATAACATCCAGAATTTCTGTGGTTGTGTTAACCTGCATATTGGGACTCTGTCACTAGAGGGCGCACCATCCACATCTGAGCTTAAGGACAAGGCTTCCTGTTCTCCAGAGACATCACAGGCTGATTTTTTATTTTGAAGGTGGCAGCCTGGGCCTAGAGCAGAAGCTTTCCACCAGGAGGGAAAACCGTCTGGTTCAGATCCAACCCACATGTAGTGCCCTCTGATACACCCCCCCAAAGAAGTATACTATGTCCTGTAGCAAAACAGATAGATTCTATATTTAATGTTCCCCAAATCTGTATGAACCCCCAGGCAGATCACTGAATGTGTGTTCATCAAGTGAGTAGTCTACAAAATGATAGGCAGAAGCTCTTTGCATGACCTGCACAATGACCAACTTGAACCCCCAAAGTCTGGCATGGATCACAGGCACTAGGATCCTTAGAGGAAAGGGATTAACAGCCACAATAGTGTTCCTATACTAAAGGGGAACACAAAAAAGGGCTCTAGGCAATGCTATTGAGTCCTTACACCTCATCAGAGAGGAGGACCCAGAGGGAAGTTTGACAGACACACTAAAGGATGCTCCAGGAATTGGGGGAGGCACTGGGAGAAGGGGAGGGAGAGGGGAAGGGATGGGGAAATGGGGAGAAGGGAGCTGGGGAAGGGTCCAGGGAGAGGAGGAGGGAGGGAGGGGAATGGGCTATTTATCAACTTTGTATGAGTGGAAAAAAATAAAAAAAGAATTAAAAAAAGAATTCAGTCTGATGATTTCAAATATTTGAGGTCATGGTTAAATATTGGAATCAAGAATAACTTCACATTATGACTAATGGCTGGTTTGTGACTGGCAGGGATGAGGCTCACTGTTAAAACAGAGAGGCTTTCCAAACAGCTTTTTGGGATTGAGAGATGGTCAAAGGGAAATCAACAGGCTGAACAGAAGCAAGATGGCTACTTCAGGATAAACTAGTCAAGGTCCTCCCTGGTTGGTGATACCACGCAGGTTTCTGAAAGTGACCACACTGTGGATGGATTTGTGTAGTGGTTTTTAGGGAACTGTGCTTAATTGATAGCCTATTTGTGTTCTTCCTGAGTCATTCAAATTCTCTAAATCAGAGAACCTAAAGAAAAGCTCTGCAACTATGCACTAGGCACTTACATGAAAAAACGAGAGACCTAGGTCTCGGTGGAGCCTTTCACACATTCAGGTGCACTCTCTTAGAAGTGCTTACAGCTTCAGGAGGGGCACAGAGCCAGGGTGCGAGGGGAACTAAGAAGTGGGAGCAGGACTCAGGGACTGAGGTCACGTCAACCATCAGCTGAACCTAGTGCCTCACCTTCTGGGCTTCAGTGGGATCACCCTTAAAGATGTTTCTCTCCTTCAGACCACCAGAGGTGGGCTGCCGTCTCTCATTGGTTCACTTCTTCCTTGGACTCAGAGGGGAAAATATGCTCATGTATGGGTGTAGGATGTTTATATATATATAAATTTAGAATGCTCTGTATTATGTCCCCCTCCATCCTTTCCTTCTTTCCTTCATTTCTTACACTATAACAATAATTAATTTTTACCATATAATACTTTATAGATTTTCAACACTGTTATGGTACATTTTTTAATAAAAGGAAGGGGGATAAATGTTTACAGGGATGATTCCTTACCTAGAATGAAATCTGTTTTATATTTTTTCTCCTCTAAATCGCAGAGGTACAGCTCCCTAAACTTTCTCATATCATGGTATCCTCGGTATTTACTACAGTGCACAAAGATGAAAAGAAATGTCTAACAGTTCTGTTCATACCCAATAACTTACAGTTATACGACAAGGAAATATGCATGAATTGGAAAGATAATTTTATTCTTAAATAATCGTGAGCACTCGTGGGACATGTCTTACTGACATAGCCCAGCATCACAAACCACCCTCGCTGCCTGTTCTGCTGATTTTCATGTTTCTTGCTAGTTTTCACAGTAACTGCTCAAGAGGCACCTTTGCAAAGATGTGACAATTACCCAAAGGTAATTCTAATGTTGAACTAGGAGTTTGCACTATTTCTCTAAAATGTTTAATGGTTTGTGGTAGCACAGAGATTGGGCACCTTTGGCATACAAGGAACTGTCACTCCTGGGTTTAATTCTATTACCAAAATGGAAATGAAAAAGCTACCTCCGAAGTGGAGTTAGACAGCTAACAGCTTCTTCATGATAGGTCTTCAATCCAAACAGTGGCAAGTTGAAGAATTACAGTTGGAGCAAGCAGGAAGGAAGACATGATAATAGAGGAGGAAGATGATGGCTGTTTGGGGAAATAGTTGAAATAAAAAGCTGGCTCTTTTTTTTCCTGTTTTCGTGCATATGTGTGTAGGCAGAAAGCTTGAGTGGTTGCACATGTGTGTGCAGACGCACCTATGTGCACACATGTGCTTGTGGAGGCCTGAAGTTGATATCAAGAATCTTCCTTGTTCTTCTTCCACCTTTTTGACACAGGGCCACTAATCAAAATCGAATGCAGAACTTATCAATAGCACTAGGCTGGCTAGCCAGCTTACTCCCAGGAATCGCAGTGTCCTGCTTCTGAAGCTGGAATTAATTATAAGAGTGCTGTGGCTGCCACACTTACCTGGCAAGCTTATGGGGCCAAACTCTGGTTGTTTTTTTTTTTTTTTCTTTGTGTGTGTGGTAAGCACTTAACCAACGAATCATCTCCTCAGTCCTAAATTGGCTGTTTAAACCCATGGAGTAGGACAAAGGTCTTAAGAAGATAGTATCAGCTTCATTTGAGGGAGTCTCGCTCAATGGTGGGGTGAATGAGTTTGAATGTGTGGAGTGGTTCTTTCAGCATCTGTGAAACTCACAATGTGAGGTTTCCTGCATGTACTTTTGCTGCTACTTAAACTTACTGATGAATCTATGAAGTATGAATCTTAACAGTGTGTTTTCTACCACTGCAAGAATACAGGCTGGGGTCCTGTATGGTCCATCAGCATTTCTTGTGGGATTTAGTGCTTGCTGTTCTGATAGTATTTCCCAGGCATGCTTTGTGGGGATTAATCGTCACCGTCTGAGGTAATGTTCTGTGTTGAGGTGGACTCGATGACTGGAAACTCATCACACAAAGCTCTGCAGAGCCTTTGCTATGTTGGGGCACATTAGAAATCTTTAGGAGGAGAAATACTATCATGTCTTGAGCTTAGTTGACCAAGGAAAGAAATAACTTATGGACTCATGCCTCATGGAATTTGCTTGAGAGAAATACCTCCAAACGATCTTTTAAAATCTGCGCTTGTTTCGAATTAAGTTTTAAACAGATCATGTGCCTGATTGCTTCATATTGCTTTCCAAGTCAGAACTGCAACTTGAAAGGTTGACGTGTGTGTGAAAAGTACGATGTGTTGTAGGGTAACTCAGCCGTACGTGATTTTCTGTCATAAACTACAGTTAAAGTATTGATTGTCTTGCTGGGGGTTGTTGGGCTTCCAGCATACTGATGCTAAATTGTATTTGCAGCATAATTTATCTTTGTTGACAATTCCTAGGCTTCGGAATGTAGCAATTCGTGCTTATTTTTAGGTATACGGAAATTATCCAACCTACCAATACATCCATCTCTTCTCTTTGGATCTAAGTATATGTTGTCTCACAAAAGTTTGGACTCTTCATTAAAAATAAAATAAAAACTGGCCAAATCTACTTCACACAAACTGGAAAAAGGGAAAGAAAACACCAACGGAGAAAAAAAATGCAGTAATCAAAATGTCACAGAATATAACAGGCATACTTCAAGTGTGGTGGTTAAAGACTCAGGTAATGCTGAGAGGGCCCTATTTCCAGCTAAACTCTAGAGCAGGCTGGTCTTCCTGGTCAGTTTGATGCAAATGCTCAGACGAAGTCTTGAAGGCTGCTATGCACTTCAACTTCACTGACCCTAGAGTTGCAATGTCTTTACTGAGTCTGGGACAGTGAGACGATCAAGGATAGTACCTTTCGCAGGAGGGAATGGCCCACTGCGGTTGGGCCAGTGGGTCAGGCATAGGAAGCCCCTATTTGGTGAGGAGAACATTGTATCACTGTTAAGAGATGTTTCATTTGCGACTCAACCCAGTTTTAAATTTTTTTGCACATGTGTACACATACTTGTGTGTGGTGTGTGTGTGTGTGTGTGTGTGTGTGCGCGCATGCACCAGAGGGCACTAGAGTGTGTCAATGTACTTTTAAAGATTAATCTTTGGAAGGTTGTTTTTATAATTCCGGGCTTATAATAGAAAGCAGTATGCATTTATCTTTTGGTTTTAGCGGTGGATGTGATATGTCCTAAATGAGACAAAGAGCAAGTTCTAGTTACACATAAATGACATGGAAATAAGTGGAAAGTTGCTTTTTGTGCAACTCTGTTATGGATTGAATATGAGCTATCCCCCACAAGGTGATGTATCTGCATCTTAGTTGATGTTGATGCGTTGATGCTTAGGAAAGTAGTGGGCTTTAAGAAGTACAGTCTTGATGGAGAAAGGCATGTCACAGGGGCGAGCCTTGAAGTTTGGTGCCTGTCCCTTCTTCTGAGGTTTGTTCTTGCTTTCTCAGCTTCTGCCACCCACCATGCCTTTTTGCCTTAATGGACTGTACCTCTCTGAAACCGCAAGAGAAATAAAATCGTCCTTTCTCCCTGTAAGCTGGTTCTATATGAGTATTACCTCACAACAGCAGAAAGAAAGGTAACTACAACAACTTTTTATAAGTTTATTGTTAAGAGAGGACGAGAGAGATGGCTCAGGGTTTAAGCCTCTGCCTTGTAAGCAGATGGTCCTGAGTTCAGATTCCAGATCTCACATAAATTGTGGCAGTCTGAACTTCCAGCCTGGAAAGCTCCAAAGAAAAGCAAAGAGAAAGTAGAACAAACCCAGGGTGATTCCAAAGTCACCTGTGAGCCTCCATAGGCATATACAGTGCCCTCTGATTGACACAGGACACATACATAGACACATATGCAAAAAAGAAAGATATTGTAAAGAAAAAAGAGAGAGAGAACTTAATATAATTTAATGCAGTATATTTTTAATAATTATTCTATTTTATTGTTTATTCGATTAATCTGATAACCTGTGTGCCTATTATAAATTTATTATAATATAAATTAAATTTATGATACTTATATATAATTGCCATAAACAGGTATGTAGTAAAACAGCATATATATTGGTTCAGTACTATTTGCTGTTCAGTTCCCGATAGGTAAAACTTAGGAGGCAAGGTCACACATGTGTGTTCAATCCTTAGGCTACCACTTCACAAGAAGAAACTAAACACTATATTTAGGACTATTTTTTTAAGGTGGCTAGATAACTTCTTTAAATGAAAAGAGCTAGTGAAGGATGGTTTGAAATCACAAAGGGCTTTTGATATAAATTGGCTGTAAAGAGACTAGAGCTTTCAAGACAACCTGATGAAGTTGGTTTCTAATTAAGAATTTGAGGCAAATTGAAACAGGAGTTGGATTAAGCAGTAGGAAACTAGTGTTAGAAGAAGGATTCAGTGTTATTAATTCGTAAAAAACAAAATTGATACCAGGAAAATAAAAAAAGTATTTGCATTTCATAATTTCATTTTAATTGAATTTAAAATATATAGAAGCTGAGACTATTGCTTAAAATGTTTTTAGTGCATTTAATTTTTTAATATCCCTGTTTTCACCCTTCTCTGCCTTCAAGCTCTTATATTCTCACTATCCCCTCTTCTTCAATGTTCCTTGAGGGTTTTTTTTTTGTTAATTTTTAACATTTTCTATTATCTCCGCTCATACAAACTTAATAGGTACACCGGTTCCCCCCCCACCCTTTTGTTCACCTTCCCCTCACCCTTCCCTCCCCACCCCCCAGTGTCTCCCCTCCCCCAATCCCCGGAGAATCCTTTAATGTGCATGTCAAACTCTCCTCTGGGTCCTCCTCACAAATCCATATTTGTAAAAACAGCCTGGTACTGGCTTCAAAATAGACATACAGATCAATGGATAAGGGTTGAAGACCCAGATATAAGCCCACAAAATTACAGCCATTTGGTCTTTGACAAAGGGGCCCAAAAAAGTCCAATGGAAAAAGAACAGCATCTTCAACAAATGGTGCTGGCAAAACTGGATCTCCACATGTAGAAGATTAAAATTGGACCCGTACTTGTCACCTTGTACAAGACTTAATTCCAAATGGATCAAAACCTTGATTTAAGGCCAGAGACTATAAAAACCATAGTTGAAAGGATAGGGAACTCCCTCGAGCTGATTGGGCTAGGCCAACAGTTCCTAAACAGACATCCAATGGCACAGTCACTGCTACCAACTCTCAACAGTTGGGATCTGGTGAAATTAAAGAGCTTAGTTCAGATAAAGAGATTGTAACATGAGCTCAAAGCCAACCCACAGAATGGGAGAAAATCTTCACTAACCACATATCTGATAGAGCTCTACTGTCCAGAGTGCACAAAGAACTTAGAAAACTAAACACCAAGGAAACTAATGGCCCAATTAAAAAATGGGCCCTGGAACTTAAAAGAAACTTTACTAGGGATGAAATTAAAATGTCTAACAAATATCTTAAAAAATGCTCCACATCCTTAGCCATCAGGGAAATGCAAATCAAAACTTCCCTGAGATATCATCTCACCCGGTCAGGATGGCAAAAATCCACAATACAAACAACAATAAATGCTGGAGAGGATGTGGAGAGAGGGGAACTCTCCTACATTGCTGGTGGGAGTGCAGGCTCATACAGCCACTCTGGCAAGCCGTCTGGAGATTCTTAAAGAAATTAAAGATTGAAATGCCATATGACCCTGCGATTCCACTTTTGGGAATAACCCCCCATACAGCAGAGGTTCACCTCGATAGCACAAGCACGACCATGTTCATAGCAGCACTGTTTACAATAGTAAAGACATGGAATCAACCCAAATGTCGAACAGTTGATGAGTGGATAAGGAAACAGTGGTACATCTATACAATGGAGTACTACTCAGCTATAAAAAATGATGAAGTACTGGAATTTGCCGGGAAATGGATGTCATTAGAAACAATTATATTGAGTGAAGTATCCTAGACCCAGAAAATTAAGCGCCGTATGTACTCCCTAATAGGTGGCTCCTAGTACCAAACCCACCCAGCCCACCTAGAGACACTTGACGATAAATCTCTGTAATACAGTAATTGCAAGGAGAGAGGGGACCATGTTCCTTGAGTTTTAATTAGAGGTGTCTTGGAAGTCTTGTTTAAATTTGAGTGGCTCTCAGTCACTTTTTCTTTGCACTTTGGTCAGTTGTGATTCTTTCTGGTATCATCCATTGGAAAAGGAAGCTTCTATATTGAGTGCTAGGAGCTTTTTTAACCTATAGATGTAATGATAAATGTTTAGAAGGCAAAATAATATTTAGTAGATGACGTCTCTCTAGGGACAATGTTCTCTCCTTCTGCAAATTTTTGATCGGTTTATAGTACCAGGCGTGTGTTTCCTGCTGAAGTGTAGGTCTTAGATCCAGGCAAGCAGCTGTTGGTTAACCCTGTAACATCAATGCCACTACTGCACTGATGATCACCTCTTGGCATGGTGAGTGCTTCTGTAGCTTGTAGCTATTGTAGCTGAGTGTGGCTGCTGTTTGATTTTTCCTCCCAGCAGCTCGCATTTTATTTTCCAGTACCGTGAAAGCAGGTCAGCAAGGAGGAAGCTAAGGCATTTACTATTGAGGCTTTTAAAAAAATAATCATTTTATTTTCTAGTTTCATAAGCATATTGATTACTTATCCTTGCTTCCCTCTGTCCTGATTCCTCCAATTTCCCTCCCTTACAGTCATCAATACATCCCACTGCCTCCCACTCTCCTGCCTGTCTGCTTCTATAGACCTTAGGGTTCCCTTTGGTGGGTCTACTCTTGTGGAGGTTCAGGACTCTTGTGTCATACAAAGTTGCCTTTCTTTGGGCCATCCCACTGACAGAAGCATTCCTCTTCACTCATCCAAATTTAAGTCTCCAAGGATTCCACTGTATGTTCTTATCTCTCTCTAGTTCCTTGATAGTCTATAAAGGCATGTTGGTATGTCAGTCATTATGAAGGTCTGGTAAGGACAAGTCTTACTGCAATGAGTTCCTAGATGCAGTAGTCTTGTCTTGAATGAACTATCTTGCCCAATGGTGAACCTTCCAATCTTTAGGTTTTACAATCTCACCACTCTTTCTTCTGTGAGGTTTATAAAGCCTTAGGATAGGGAGAGATTAGGTTGGCCTGATTCTTGGTAAGCTTTGCTGGGCTGCCAGTATGCTGTATTATGTCTGGCCATTGCTGTTCTTCTACTGATCTTCTACTGCCCTAGCCTGCATCCTGTCAGCATATTGAGGTCCTCTATTGTAGAAGAAAACTTCTAGGCTGAGTGTTAAGTGTTCTTCAAATCTATGGGTATAATTGGAGCTATTTACAGAACAGTTTGGTGTACTGTCTTCTTACCTATAGATTCATTAGTTGCTTTCCGTATTGCTCTATTTCCATCCCTTTTTTTAGGTTTTTGTTCTAGCTAACAGTAACAGGAATGTGTTCCATTCTGACAACTGGGTTTTGAGTTCAGTCAGAAAGCTGTTGGTTGTCTCCTTGATACTCATGCCACTATTACACAGTTGGTCACCTGTTGCCATGGTGATTTTTATTGCAACTTGTAAATCTCATGATTTGATGAGCCTGTGATTATTTCTCTCCCACAGTAGCTTCTACAGTATTCCTTGGTACTGTGTAAGCTATCCAACAAAAAGAAAGTTCTCAGATCAGTTATAGTTGATATATTTTTCTATATTCTGTGATCCATGTATTGCATCTTTAGTAATAGAGTCTTACTGACAGTTTTTTGGAGAGCAAACAAAAGTAATGGTAAAAGCCTTATAATATTTGAGGACTTTGAGACCTCACTGTCCAACATTTTATCAGGAAGTTTCACATTTCTGTTACTTCTAGTTTAATTTTGTCACTGTAATTTTAGGGGATCAGCTCAGTGATTCTCCCCCCTCTTCTAGTTTCCTCACTCTGTGCTTCCCTGCATAGGCACTTCCCATTAGTGGTCCTTTCTTTAAAAGAACTTTTTTTTTTAAATATTGCTAGCATAAAACATTCCTTTGGGATTACTTCCCACAATCTTAGGTGTTTTCTATAAGTACTTCTGTCTTTCTTATCTCCCATCCCCCACATCATTCCCCACTATGTTTTTTTTCTAATTTATTCCCTCCCTCACCCTACTTGTCATGGTATCCTAAATCTGCCCTTTAAAAGGTTTCCTTACCCATTCTTTCCAACCTTTCCACTCATTGGTACCTTTGAATTTTCTGGATCTTACAGTAATTCCAGTCCAAATACATTGACAAAGATATCTGCAAATAAGAGAGACCATGTGGTGCTTAACTTTCTTTGTCTGAGATACCTCTCTCAGTATTAAATTTTCCACTTCCATCCATTTACCAGTAAATTCCATAATCTTATTCTTTCTGATGGCTAAGTAATATTCTATTGTTTAAATTTTCATTATCCATTATCTTCCTCTGTTGATGGGCATACTGGCAGATTGTATTTTCTTGCTATTTTGAATAGAGCTACATTGAACATAGATGAACAAGTGTAAAGGCTTTAGAGAAGATTTCTTGAAGTGGTATGGCTGGGTCATATGGCAATTCCATTTTTAACTTTCTGAGGCAGCACCAGTTTACACTCCCTCCAGCAGTGTCCCTTTTTCTCCATAAGCTTGCCAGCATTATCTGTTGTTATGTTCTTGATCTTAGCCATTCTGACTGGGATAAGACGGTATCACAAGGTAGGTTTAATTTACACTTCTCTGATAATCAAGGAAGTTAAGCATCTTTTAAGGTATTTGTTTGACATTTCAATTTCTTTTTGAGTGAAGTCCATGTTTATATCCAGGGCCCATTTTTTTCTACAACCTTTTATTTTATTCATAATCATACAGTAGGTATGGTTCTGCCTATTCTCTTCCTCCCCCCAGTCATCCTCCATTCTACTCTCTCCTTCTCTCCTTCCTTTCACCCCCCTTCCTTCCCTACCCTTCTCCCGGTGCCTCCCCCTTCCTCCCTCCCATCCCCTGGAGCATTTTTTTTTTTTGTGATTCCTCTGATTCCTCCACCCTAGTGAGGGCTCAGGACTCAGTGACATAGTCCAGGGTCCATTTTTAAGAGGCTTTTGGGTCTTAAGGGAAAGATTGACTATGGAGGAAGTTTCTCCTCTCTTTCATTTTTCATTTAGTTTGCAAAGTTTATGTGACTTAACATACATGTTTTGGTCCCATGACCATACACTGGCAGCTGCTTACCTAAATAGCAGTCAAATAGAAGAAAATAGGTATATTCTTAAGTGCCAAGTGTTATATCTGTATAATATAATGAATTTATATGTGTATATATAATATAAAACATTATTGAAATAGCAATTGAGGTAGTATAGCTTGAGTTTTTTGTGTGTATTTGGTAAAGGACTTTATTATTATTTTTTGTTTGTTTTTACACATGTGTATTTTTATTAATTATATTTTTCTTTTATATCTCCCTTAGCCCCCATTTCCATCTCTCCTTCTCTTCCCATGACAACCCTTCATCTCTCCTTCTATACTACCTTGTATTTTCAAGTCTTTATACTTCTGTATTCTACTGTGCTTCATCTAATTTGTCTTTGATGTCGTATGCCTGACATTATTCATGCAATTATCATAGAAATGTGGGTATACCATTGAGGATAGCATCTTTTTTTTATTCCCTATCAGCATTAATTTTCCTGAGCCTTTCAGGGAGGTATGGAGCTTCTTGAGATTTTCCCTTTTCTTGGTGCAATGTTGGTAGGACAATTCTCATGCAGTTCTTTTCATGTCGAGAAGATATGGATGTTACTTAATTAGGGTCTGACAACCCACAATCACTTATTTTCTGTACTTTGGCTAGCTGTGTTTTTCTGTAGTAAACACCTTCTGTTGCAGAAGGAGGCTTTGAGGTTGATTGCTGAGTGCTCCTGCAAGTTATGAGAATAATGACAGGTTTTAAAAGGCAGTTTGGTGTAGTGTCTTCACAGCTAAACTTCATAGTTTGTTCTTCCCCTGGGACCCGTGTCTCCCTTTTCATAAGTTGTTATTCTAGAAATGTGGTCCCTCTGACAAACAGGCCTTAAATTTGGGCAGAAAGTTGTTGTTTGTCTCTGTGATATTATGCCACTGTTACATGGATGGTGATCACATTTTGGCATGATGATTATTATTGCAACTTGTAGATTTCACAGATTTGTAAGACTTTTGATAGCAGGGAGGAAGCTTCCAAGCTGGTTCCAGCTGGTGTATTTTTTTTTTTTTTTGTCCATATCCTATGATGTATATGTGTCCCATCTTTAGGAATAGAGTCTAACTTATTTTCTGGGAGACAACCAAGATTTTCATATTTAAAAGGAATTTAAGCAAAGAATTTTGCTTAAGGAGTCTAAAAAGGAAGTACAGGAAAGAGAGAACAGTAACAATTTGAGAGTCTGCTTCTCAGTGGCGATTCTCAGAACAGAGAGCTGATGAAGGAAGGGAACAGAAGTGATTTTTCCCCTAGATTTGAACATAGCAAATTAGCTAATTCTGGAAATGGAAAGCAAAGGGCACTCACTATCTGGATTGGTGCTTGGCTCACAGAATGTTCCAGAAGGGAGCTCAGAAGAACAGAGGTGTATAGCACAGGTGAAGACCCTCAGTACGCATAAGCACTGGCCATTGACACATACAACCAAGTGCAAAAACAAAAAAAGAGGCTTAGTAGCTGAGGCAGTGCAAGACACCCACAACCATATTGAAAGCCTCTTGGCATTCACCTCAGGAAATGACCATTCCCATTTCTTGCGCACATTCTGGCTGTCTGCCCAGAAGTAGAGGATCAAGGAAGATTATTATAAGATTCAGAACTTGCTTAAGTAAGGATAGATTAGTCTGCAAGTTCAATACAAAATTGATTCAGTGGTGAGGTGGGTTAGAACTGACTGAGAGATACAGGAAGTAGAGCGGTCAGGATGGTGATATTCTTTTAAAACAGAGCCTATACCTCTGAAGTGTTCTTTTGGCTAACAAAGAGGAATTTTAAAACAGTCCTACTTTGATAGGACAGCAGCCTCATTGGGTAACATTGATGGATATGTGGGTGATAGGTGCTCAAGTGAATAACTGAGTCCTACAAAATCAAGTTGGTATGCACTCTACCCTCCATGTAACTCACTTGATACAGTGTGGAAATAGCAACTGTGGAAAAGAAGCAATGCTCCTTTTCCAAAAAACATAATCAAGACTAGCAGGCAAGTAATTTCTTTTTCTAAAACATTTAAAGTAATTGTATTATGATGCTGCACTAAAGGCTAAGACCAAGGGTCAATAGCAGGGATAACTGATATTGACTTCTTCCTGTCAAAGATGGCCTTGTGAAATTCTCAAGTGCCTGTAAGTTTGTACTTTAAGAGGACTTGGTTAGGTAAATGCAAAACTGAAGACATTCAAGGAATCCATTTAGTCAATTTTCTCTAAAGTAGATCAGAAAAACTTTTTAAAAATGTTGTGTATATGAAAATAGTGATTTTATAATATTTTTCAGCTCTTATTCCTAACTTCTATCCCTCCTCTCCTTCCCCTTACAACCCTTTATTTCCCCTGCTTGACTCCCTTCTATTTTCAAATCTTTTTGGCTTGTGCTTACTATGCTTGTCTGTGATTACTTATGCCTGACATGATTCATGCTCCAGCAAACATCCTAGATTAGTGGATACACCATTGAGGAAAACATTCTCCATTATTTCCTCATCAGCATTAATCCTCATCAGTCTCTCAGAGAGATGTGGAGCTTCTTGAGATCTTTCTGATGTTATGGTAAGATGTTGATAAGTCAGTTCCTATGCAATTTTTCTGGAAACATTCATATCTGCCATGAAATCTTGTATATTATAACTGTTATCTCCAGGAGATAATGCATGGTCCACTGCCTTCCTATTTCAAGCTCTTAAAATTTTGCTGCTCCTTCTTCCAAGTTTCCCTGAGCCTTAGGGTGGGGGTTGGTGAAGTTTATATGTCCTGTTTAGGGACAAGCAGTCTGTAGATACTTATTTCCTGCATTTTGGGAAGTCGTACTTTTCAGTAATAAATACTTTGAGTTGTAAAAGAAGGCTTATAGGTTAAGTGTTGGGTGTTCTTCCACTCTATGGGTATAATAGATATTTCCAGAGCAGTTTGGTGTGCTGTCTTCCTTGCAAAGGTTCATTCCTTGCAAAGGTCTGTTCTTCCATAGTGACCTATTTCCTTCCCTTTTATAGGTTCTTGTTCTATTTAACAGTAACAGGAATATGTTCCATTTTGACAAGTGGGCATTAAGTCCAATCAGAAAGCCATTGGTAGTCTCTTTGATACTCATGCCACTATTACCTGTTGCCATGATGATTTTATTGTAACTTGCAAATCTCACAGGTTGATGAAACCTTTGATTATTTTTCTCCTCCATCAGTTTCTACAGTATCCCTTGGTACTGTTTAAGCTATCCAACAAAGAGGAAGCTCTCCAAGCATTCCAGTCGGTGTATTTTGCCCATGTTCTATAATCCATATGTGTTGGATCTTCATTAATAGGGTCTTAGTGTCAAGTTTTTTGGGGGAGCAACCAAGAGCAATGGCAAAAACCTATACTATTTGAGGGGTCATTAAGACCTTTCTGACCAACAGGAAGGCTCACATTCCTACTATTTTTAGTGTGGTTTTAATTGTCACTGGTTACTAAGTAGGCCAGCTCATGACATTTTTTTTTGCCGTTTTTCTCTCACTATTTTCCTTTGCATAAGGAGAAAATCTTTCATTTATGGGTCAATGTTATAATTAGATACAGATATCTTTGGTTGAAAATTCAAACCCTGATCACATTTTATAAAGAATGGGTGATTGAGTTAAGCTTTAACCAAGTTTTCAGGATAGTGTGTGTTTGGTGAGGCAGTCCAACCCATGGTGGGTATGGCCATTCACTGGGCAGGTAAATAAGATGGAGAAAACTGGGTAAGGGAATTGAGATCCTTTGGTATACTTGGCCAGACATGCTGGTCTGGCAATAAGGATTGTCCCTCTCTTGGCAGTCTTGTGGATATGATTTGTCCAATTCCCTCTGTTCCTGGTGTTGGTATGAGCTATCTTGCCAAGTTGGACAAGGAACTATAAATGGACAATTGTAAGCCAAAAAAAATCCCTTATTCCCTTAAACTACTTGGTTATGAATTTATAGGTAAAAATGCAGGCTCACTGCAGTAGTCAAGTAGGAGATCTGGAATAATAACATCTTCTTAAATAACGTAAGGTTTTGTCCAAAGTTTTTTCAAAGTCATGAATCCAAGGCTGCAAGTGATAACTGAACTTGCCCTGTAGCATGTGCAAGGACAGAGGAAGGGAAGTAGAAAGCAAGAGGGGGACAGAGGGAGAGAGAGAAACAGAAGGAAGAGGAGAGGAGGAGGATAAAAAAGAAAAAGCAGACTGTGAAATAGGAGATGGAAAGGAGAGGAGAGGGATGAGGAGAACAGGTGCCATAACTGTGTTAGGAATCATGTGCTGATCACTAACATTGTTCTTGGTCTGATAGTAGGCACAGCCTTGTGGCTTGTTTGGCTGCTATGACATGATGAGATGTGATATGTATCATTTCTGGGCATAAATGTAAAGACCGAGTGCCAGTTCACAGCTGTCCACATTTTCTTCTTCCTTCCTGGTTATAGGAGTGCTGCTGAGATAGAGCCCTGTCAGTTTGATCTCTAAGTGACACTGATGAGGAGTCCTTCTTTCACTCTGCATTTGACATGTCATATGAACAAGGTGACTGATGTGGCTAAGGTTTTTGTTCCCATACACAGGCAAATTGAATAAATATGAACTGGGATATAGTGAGTTAGCATAACAAAAATACCAAGTTGGTAGCATTTGCCTACAAAAGAAAAGATCAATTTTTAATATACAGTGGCAATATATCTGACACAAGTGTTGGTTGCTGTAACCTTGAAGATATGTTATTTGCATAACAGATCTTAACTTGAGGAAAAGAGGTTGAAAAGTAGAATCTTAGCAATATGTATTAGATAATTTGACAAGCTCAAAAAGAACCAGCAAGTACAAGCAGGAGTTAAAAAGACTACAGCAATAACTTTCCAAACTCAATTGGTAAAAGAGAAAATTGGAAACCTGACTCTCATGGCAAATAGTCAATCATGTTGTTGTCACACAATGCTAAAATGCTGGATGGATCATGTACTAACTGGTGAGGCAATACCCCAAAAGGCATTCAAGTGAGAAGAATGGCTTAAGAAAGTGTCTGTAAGGTGATCTATCATCGTATAGTCTGAAAGACCTAAATTAAGAAGAAGAAGAAGGTATGGATGGAGCAAAGGAAGGGAAAGAAGAATAAAGGAGGAAGAGACAGGAGGAGAGAATGAGGGGAGGAAGGATGTAACAGTTACACTTTATTATTGCTGTAAGAGAGCACCTAAAATTATGGGAGAAAGGGAGATTTATTCAAATTATAGTTCCAAAAGGAAGTTACACGGTGGAGATGACATGGCTGGCTGGCTGAAACTGGCAAGAGGCAGGCTAAGTCACAGCAGACATCCACATGGCCAGAGCATTCCTGGAATGTCCCTCTTTCCTATATTCTGTGGTCTCTTTTATATGGTCCATTACTGGGAGGTTCCTATGAGACCTATGGAGGATATAGTGGGATCTAGGGTGGGTATAATCCCTTCAGGTGGTCTTATTTGATCTTTCCAGGTGTGGTCTTAGTTGATCTTAGTTAATTCCAGGTGTGGCAAGTTGATGCCCAGGATTAACTATTACAAATCCAACCCTTGTCAACTTGACACCAGATTATATTTTCTTAGGCCATTCTTAATCTCCACATAAAAACAGTAAGATTCATAGTTCTGCTTAACATAATATAGTTATCAATGTATACCATATATGCATTATTTTTTCCCAAAGTGACAAAATCCCTTGAGATTTGCTTAGTCTACAGTGTCCCATCACACAATATCATAATGTAGATTACAACATTTCACCACATAACTATAGGTTAACATTACATTACATAAATATCTTCTTAATACAGGCCATACTCTGTCCAACTGTAAAGTCTCAGTATAGCCTACATTAGTCATCTCAATACAATCCCAAAGTCTAAAGTTTTTAGTCTTCTGTGAAATCAAACAAGTTACATACCTCCCACATACAATGGCACAAAATAAACACTCCCATTCCAAAAGGAAGGAATATGGGCATATTCAGGAAAGATTGGCCAATAACAATACCAAAAAACAGTAGGATTAACTCTAAATCCTGTAGCTCTAAGTCTAATAGTTAAGCCTCTCATTGAAGTCATCTCAGTTCCAAGGGCTTAAGTTCCACCCCTCCAACACAGCTGCCCATAGAACACATCCCTCTCTTGGGCTGACTCCTTCCTTGACTGATGTCCCACGTTGTCTCTGGCATCTTTAACATCTTAGTTTCTCAGTGGCAAAATAGGCTGCAACACAACACAAACTGCCCTTCTTGGGCATCTGAACTTCAGGCTTCTTGTCTCATGATGCCTGGATTTTGCCATTTTTTGAAATTTTGGAGGATGTATCCTTCCTCTAAAACCAGAACCATATGGACAACTTTGTCAAGTTTTGTTATTGCCTTGGGTTAGAGATTGACCCCTTTTTGAACCATAGCTGGTTTAGCTTCTCTGTGCTGACTATGGGAAAATTTCTTCAATTCCTGGGCAGTTGCTTTGTGGGAAAAACAGAATCTTGCTTTGGAACTCCACCCTTCAGTTCATTCCTTCTGAAAGGATTTGCATTCTTATGGGTGGGAGCCTTCTCTGAGAATCTAGCCCTCAAGCTAGGGCCTCTCCTATTATCCAACTTGAGAGCAAGATTTGTTTTATTAATGGAGCTAATCTCTCTTTTTTTTTTATTTCTTCCACTCATACAAAGTTGATGAGTACCCCATTCCCCTCCCTCCTTCCATCCCTCCTTGGATCCCCTTGCTCTCTCTCCCCTTTTCCCTTTCCTCTCCCCCCTCCCTCCCTTACTCCCAGTGCTCCCCCCCCCCCATTCCTGGAGCATCCTTTAGTGTGCATGTCAAACTTCCCTCTGGGTCCTCCTTTCTGATGAGGTGTAAGGACTTGATGGCATTGCCTAGAGTTCCCCTTTAGTATAGGAACATTATTATCGTTCTTAATCCCTTGCCTCTAAGGATCATAGTGCCTGTGATCCATGCTAGACTTTGGGGGTTCAATGATATGTTGGTAATTGCGCAGGTCATGCAAAGTCCTATTATAATTACTTCGGCCCTAACTTGTATGGAGTATCTTGCATATCGGTCTTACAATCTTACCACCCCCTCTTCTGCAAATTTCCCTGAGCTTTAGGATGGGGAGAGATTAGGCTGCCCTGGTTCCAGGTGGTTGATGTAGAGTCTCTGATGTTCTGAATTATGGCTTGTTGATTTTTTTTTCAGTTTTGCTGCTCCTGCACCGTCCTTGGTTCCATCCTGATGGGTATTGGATATTATCCCTGGGATGGAAGACCTCCAGGGAGTCCTGTCCTGGGTGAGAGGGCGGACAGGACAGAGGGGTGAAGCTAATCTCTTAAACAGCAGACATTTTGTCTTTTGCTTCTTCCTGGCTGATTCCTTGTTCTTTTTCGTAACTCTGAAGACAACTAAAAAGTAGCCATATCATATTGTCAAGAATATGTTTTGAAATTTTCTTCTGCCAAGCATTCCAGTTTAATTTCAGGCAAGCTTTCAGGATGAGGGAAAAATTTCATTAAACTTTCCGCCAACACGTGTCTACATGTGTCACTTGTCCAATTGCAAACACAGTCTCTGTTCCCCTCTAGACCATCATCATAAGCTGGGCTTCCACTGCCTGTATCTCACAGCATTGCTCTCTTTGGAGCTCTCATGAGAATAGCCCATTTGGCCCCATTGCCAAGATGCAAAGACTTCCTCAGCTTTGTCCCAAAGTTCTGCATATTTCTCCCAACAAACAGTTCCAAAGGCACACTAGCCACATCACAGCTTTGGCCATACTGCTGGTACTTCTCCAGCTTCACAAACAGCTTCATGTTGTGGTACCAGGTGCTCTTGATCTCACAGCAATATCCCACAACCCGACACCAATTTCTATAATGGTTACTTTTAACTATTGTTGTGAGAGAACACCCAAAGTCAAACATTCAACTTACAGTTCCAAAAGGAAGATACATGGGAGAGACAGCATGGTTGGCTGACTGAAACTGGCAGGAGGAGAGTCCAGGGCCATGGGGTGAGGCCAGAGAAATGGGGTGACATGGCTGCTGGTTCTTCCTATAAAGCAGAATGTTAAGGAGCCTTCTGTTTTCTACGGTGCGGGAACCTTGGTCAGCCTTCTTGGAGGGACTGTAGAAATACTGCAGAACAAAGACAGCTGGGGCTTGTTACATCTAGTTTTATTTAGCTCCCAGTGAGCCAGAACAAGAAGAGTTATAGCCACACTTGCTATTGAGATTCCCATGTGTGACATGGAAATCTTAGACATGGAGGAAACATCTAAACAAAGCCACAGACCTAAGACTAGCCAAGCAACCATAATTACAACACACGACAAAGAGAACTAACCCACCATTATGTCAGGAATTACTTCACATCGATAAAGAGAAGTCCACTGTAGCAATATAATGACAGCAACATGCAGCTAGGGTTTCCTCTGAATTTAGTGAGAAATAGATAGGAATAAAGATGGCGTAATGGATGGCGTAATGCATAAGGACACACTTTGAGGGAAAAATGAGTTTTCAGAGCTGGGCAGGTTGAGAGAACTACTTTTTGAGTCTCACTCTAAGGAAAGGATTGAGGGAAGAATGGTCAAATAAAAGCATTCCGGGCCATTGCACAGTATATGGAAACTTTGGAAAACGTTTTAGGAGAATTCTTGATCCAGCGGCATCCTTTACAGAGCCTTGCAATGAACCTGCCTGGAATCACAGGCATGCACAGTCATTGTAAGATCAGAAGGCAGCAGCTGGGACCTTTGGTTGGTTATTCTCTGCATGAGGAGGTTGACAAGACCTAATCTGATGCCTTTATGATCACCACTGCTAACTTTAACAAAGACACAAGACCCATAAGAAGATGGACTGTCCCTTATTTATAAAGAGATTTGAACATGAAACACTAATAAGGAATTGTCCCTCTATCCTTCATGTTAGTAAAAGACTATAGCTGTTAAAATCAGTAATAAATTACCTTCTGTCCAGCAATTATTCCTTTCTAAAATATCTCATAGACATATTCATTTATACAGATATAAATCAGTTGCTGATTTAAAACAGTGCCTCTAATGAAAACCTGAAAACCACTCAAATGTTCATCAATAAGGAACTGATTATATATAGTTTATCCAAGTATGTCATTAAAATGATATTATGTAATGATATGGCACATTTCAGAAACATTTATATTAAAAAGCAGATGTAGAACAATATATAAGGTTTGCTAATATATGTGCTTTTAAAAGGCAGTGAATCATATATACATATATATATATATATATACATACCAGTTGTATGTGTGCCTAGTGTGCTTCATATAAGAATTCAATATCAGTAGTGAGAGAGGATGTCATGGGAAGGAGTGGGATGGTCTCAACCTTCATTCACTTCCTTTTAGTGCTATTTGAATATTCTACCATAAGTATGGGTGACCAGAAGTAAAAATAATTGATAATTAAAAGTGAACAATACAGTAAGTGCGCGCGCACACACACACACACACAACACAACCTTTCTTTCTTTCTTTCTTTTCTTTTTTTTTTTTTTTTTTTTTTTTTTTTCTTTTTTCTTTCCTTCCTTCCTTCTTCCTTCCTTCCTTCCTTCTTCCTTCCTCCTCCTTCCTTCTTCCTTCCTTCCTGCCTTCTTCCTCCTTCCTCTCCTTCTTCCTTCCTCTTCCTTTCTCGTTTCTCTTTTCTCTTTTCTCCTTTTCTTTTTTCTTCTTCTTTTTCTTTCTTTCTTTCTTTCTTTTCTTTCTTCTTCTTTCTTTCTTTCTTCTTTCTTTCCTTTCTTTCTTTTCTTGCCACCCATAGCTACCATGTTTCAAGTTTATTACTTAACATCCTTTCATGGGTATGGACAGTGTGCTGGTTTAGCATTAATGTCAAGCGGACTCTTTGAAGGCAGGTCTCCAGGCCACATAGAAGTATCCTCTAGATTGAAGCAGGTCTCTGAATATGTCTGTGAGTGATTGTCCTGATTGCATCCTTGATGAGGAAAGGACCCCAGTCCATTGTGGCGGAATCATTCTCTGGTACGACATACAGAACTGTCTGAAGACAGATATCGAGCAATCACACATGCACTGGACTTGCCCCTCTGCTTCTGACTGTGGGTAGCCAGCTCCCTCAGGCTCTTGCAATTCCTGCAGTGATGGACTGAAACATGGAACAGGAACCAGGTAAATCCATCCTTTCCTTGTTACTTATGTCAGCTATTTTGTTGCTGCAACACATCCTGAAACTAAAATAGTTCTTTCTTTGTCTGGCATCAGTGCATCTTATTAAATTGAAGAGGAAAGAGCTTCCATGGCATTTCTTCTGCATAGGAATTGGTGCTTGGAGCAATTTTTCTCATGCCTGAAAGATTTGTTTTTTCACAGGAACTACAAGGAACAGTGCTACAATGATCAGGAGAGAAAAGAATTCAGTGAGATAATCAGGATTACACAGCAGACAGTATTCTTTCATTTATGCTTGGCAGAAAGAGTGTGGAACAGAACTAAAGTTCGTTTTTTTCTTAAATGAAACTAAGCAAGCTACTGGTAAAGAACAGGATGGAGCACACTCCCACATTTTGAAAGGAAAACTAGAGCAAGAAACATTGACTTGGTCTGATGTCCATGGTTGGCACCTGTATTTGGAACCCATATGCCAGGCTGTAATCCACGTCTTGTGAATAATACAACACAGGAACCTTAGAGATTCCCCCCCTTTATTATACATGAAGCACTCTGTAAATTAAATACATTTCCCAAGGTCACAAAGCCAGAAGAAAACCAAGCTGCTTGCTCTGCAGCTTCAGAAGCCATAGCGTAAACATCATTCTGCCTTTTGAGGTGCACCCTCTCTGGCCACTTCTAATCATGCTACCCAGAGCCTCAGGAGATTGGCTGTCGGGGAGGAAGGTTGGGGGGAGGGGGATTATCAGTGTACACTTTCTTTCCAGGGGCAGAGATCTTTTAAGAAATACGACCCATCGATGAATACCTGCTGGACAATCAGCTACCAAGATTGGCAAAGAGCTGAGAATGCTGATTTCCATTCTAAAATGTGTCTAGAGCCCTTTTTTTCTTTCTTGCAGTTACCATATGAGTATTGATTTTAATTAGTTCTGTCTATTAAGATTCCCCTTAGGTTCAGAAGCCAGCCTGATAATTAACTGTTCAGCTCCCCTTGGCTGGCAGGATCTCTAGGTCCTCTTGATGGAACCTGAGATCAGTACCACCCCATGGGTCTCCCACAAGAGTTCCGGTTCATATGAGGCTCAGCCTCAGATGACTCTATATCGGCTCTGGAAAGTAGATTTTTCCGATGATGATAAGACATGTTTCCCATGTTTTGGCAGGTATACCTGTGTTAAGTCTTCTAACACAGTGGCAAATAGGGTGCCATGTCCCGGGGGAGTTTTTAAAGCTCTCCTGATATTCTGGAAAATGTAAAAAGTGTATTTATATTTACTGAATGACCTTGGCTCTTTTGTTTGGAGGACTGGAGCCTGAAACAAAATTAATAGTCACTGTTTTCCTTTATTTTCACTTCATTTAAATCCTGGCAATAGTAGAGATTTGTTGAATACATGAAAACTAGTCTCCTAGAAAAGATACCTGATGTTTAGACTTTCAGCATGAAATTTCTATACATATTTTGCTCTTACACAGACTTCACTGATCCAGTTTTTGTTGGATTTGCAGTTGTCATGCAGGACAATGATAGTAATTCTGGAATGTTGAATAATCAATTAATTGCATGCCAGTCATGACAGTAATCCTTTTAGATTAAATAAAAAATTCCTGCTATTTTCCAGGACCTGTTATTAAGGGAAATCCATTGCTTTAATGAAACAGCTAACCATTTAATGTACCCTTTGTGATGCTTAGAAGCTGTAGATTTGCTGTGATTAGGATGAGACCACAGGACCCTTGGTGTTGAGTTCAGTGGACGGTGAAATGGTGTGTCCAGACCCATCTGCTCTAGCACACTATGTGTCCTTCTATTACACATAGCTCTTCCCTCCCACAGTGTCCCGTCTGCCTCAGCCTTTGCCACAAGATTTATTTCCTGAGTTTGCCAGCCCAGGCTGTCAATCAAAGCTGAGGATTCGGTTCCCTTGTGAGTTTCCATTCTCGCCTGGTCAGTTGCAGAGAGCTGGACTTGAATGGAAGGTAGGAACAGATAACTGGATCAAGGAACACAGAGCAGTCAAGATGTAATGAGATCACATAATAAGGACACTGTCTTCTGTCTATTCTTGGATAATATTTTTAAGTAACTGTCAGATAGCAGGCTGAAATGAGGCACTTGATGCCCTGCATCTTGTAGCTAAAAAGGAACCCTGGAGAGGAAAAAATGCTGGGATTCACCAAGCCTGACTCAGCTCTGCACAGCATTCGTGAGGAGGCAAAGACAGATTGCTGACCTTCTGGTGGAAGAGTTCAACAATGTATCCACTCAGTCATTACTTATTGAGTACATGCTATTTGCAGGCTATCAATGAGATGCATAAACAATGTGTCTTGTCCTCAAGGAGACTATATCCAAGAGCAATTTAAAGTGATCTAAGATGTGATGCTGTCTGTGAAACAAATGAACTCAGGTGAGAACAATAGGGCTTGTAAACAGCTGTCACATCATCAAGCCAGAGGAACAGGTTATTCATGTAGCTGCCTCAGCAAAAACTTGGGTCATGCAGAAAGATGTGTCAGAACAAGACTCACAGCTGGATTTTTAAGGCAATTATGCAACTATGACAACACTAAGCAAGATCTGATTTCCCTCCAGACCTGCAAAACAGGAGCGTGTTATCTCTCTCCCTTCACAGCAGCACTTAACCATGTGCCTATGTGGCACAAGAACAATCCTTTCTGTGAGGAAGTGAGTGACAGTCATTGACAAAATTTGCTGGGAATTAATTTTCTGCATTTCCCTAGTGAGCACACGCGTTATATGCTTTCGAGGTTATTGTTGCAGACAAAAGACATGTAGAATAAAACGGGGTTAGAATTGATCCATGTTAAACACAGCACTGAAGTTTCCAGGGGGAAAATGCTCATAATTCTTCTGAAGAAGGTTGCACAGGAGGCTAACATTACCAGTGATGATACATGAAATGTTTGAGTACTAACCTACTGGCGATTGCTTAATGATGTCATATTCTGAGGCCATTGCTTCCACTGCCTGATATGCAGTTATTTTCAATGTTCCTCTCCTAGAAGATGGTGCTCTTGGGAAGAATACACAGGACTAGAAAATAAGATTTTTTTTTAGATCAGTTTCTTTTAAAGTCACAGAAAGCTTACCTTCTTCTGAAAGGCTTGTTAGAGGAATCATCAGAATTGTGTGGGAAACTAGATTTAAATGCAAATTTGATTTAGTATGCAACCCCAAGAGAACATAGAAGAAAAACACACATCTGAAGTGAGCCTGAGAGATTGGCTTGGATCCTGGCTCAGACAATCATTGTCTGTGTGATATTGACCAAATGATTAAACATCTCTGCCTGAAAAAGTATCCACCTCATAAAGTTCTCATGAGGATTAAATAAGCTCATAACTGGAGTTGTGTATGTAGCACATGCCCAATGGGTGTGTAATGGGTGCTGAGCCAGACTGAGCATTCCTTACTTCATGCATGTGGTTAAACATGCTTGTGGTTGTACATATCATTGGTTCATCCTGAGGCCCACCAAGTTTCATGCTTGTTACCGGTTGCTGGATTATGTAACTTCAGAAATTGTTTTAGAGGCTTGGGTTAGGAAATGGAAATTATGGTTGCTTACATGAAGGCTTAAGCTAAACTCGAAGACCAACTTCTCTTTCAAACGCTGCATGTTGCATACATTTTCCTTTTTTTCATCTGTATATAATTTGTTTTTTATTTACAAAAGGGATTCAAAGTGTTGATTTGAGGTTTGTACCCTCCAGCTGTATTGGCATATCCTGGGGAGGGGGTCATTCCAAAGACCAGAACTCAATGTTCTTAACGCCACACAGCTGAGCACATGTGACAATCATTGTCTTGAGGCAGATTTGTGGTGAATTTGCTGAATGTGGAATTCATGACAAAATTCAATAAAATGTCTATAGTCAGAGTTTTCTGATATACATAGTACCTTCTATTCTCAGAACCATGAGCATTTTCTTAGCACCTGCTATATGTAAAGGAGAGAATGTTAGGTTACCATGCCATCTACTTTCAGAATAGGTGCTTTAAAATCAGACTGAGGTCACTGAATTTTCCTAGTGTCAGGCTTTGGCATGGATTCAACTTCCTGAGAACTATATGGAAAGCAAGACATAGGTGACATTGGAGAAGCAGTAGGTGGATGGGGTGGCTCAGTGGTTAAATCCTTCACCTCACAAGCAAAAACACTTGGGTTTGAATCTCCAGATCCCACATGAAAGTCCCTGGGGGACATGGCAGCGGCCCTGTAATTCTTGACTTGGAAGGCAGAGCCTAGGAAACTGCAGAGCAAAGCAACAAGGAGGTGCAACAATCTAGGATGATTCCTGCTGTCACCTTTGAGCACACACACTAAAGTATTCTCTTGCACCCATGCACATGCACATCTACCCACATGCAAAATATAACATGCACACATGCATGCAAGCATGCACCCCATACACACATATAGGAGAAAGAAGTAAAAAGCAAGTGGATTTGTCTTCGTTTCAGTTGGAGGTCTGAGGTGCAGCTCAGTGATAGAGCTGCTTCCATAGCAGGCAGAAAGCCCTGGAGTAAAGTTTGAATGTGTCAGAGAACCAAGATGAGGTGGCATGACCTACGGGCAAGAAGTAGGGTTCTGACCACATTGGCTTTAGAAGAGGTATGGCTGCTCCCTATCCTCTCTTCCTTTCCTTTGTGGTTATTGCCACCTTCACATCTGCCGGGAAAAGAAGGAACTAAGATGCTCTTCTCCCTCTGCCCTCTGTTTGCACACCAGCTCTTGGGGGAACCCACCGCCTTTAGACTTGCTTCTCTGCAGTCAATACAAACCTCATTAGGCTCTTTCCCTCTGCTGTCTTCATTCTCTGGCCATCACCAGGGAACCGATCAGTATTTGTCACACTGGCTACCTCAGGGTCACTTTAATTCCAGGGCAGACGCATGTCTGGGAATTTGTATGGGTTGTGGTGGAGGTGGGGGGAAGGATCAATACATATTTAGGAAAGAGTATAATTCTTGAGCTACTCATCAGTCTAGAAACCTTAGCTGGTAGTTATTGCTTTTCTGAATAAGGCAGGACATTAAAAGTTGGTCAGATTCTGAATATACATTTTCTTGCTATATATTTATCATATGCATTAAAATAAATATAAGCTATGCTACATATTTATGTAGAACATACAGGAACAAGATAGTGTATCCATTTATCATAAATAAGGGGAGAATTTTATCTTTATTAATTTGAATTTTTCTAATTATAGTCTAGGGTAAATGGTATTTTCAGGGAGAGAAAAATCTTCCCAGCAGGGTATAGAGATGTGTGAGTATGTATGGATGCACCTTAGTTTGCATCTCAGTGCTTGTCTTAGCTTACATTCTTCAGAAGTCCAAGTCAGAGCTTATCAGAGTTACTGCCCTCCACAGCACCCCACTTTGAGTAGCCGCATAGTCTTTGACTCTTGTGAACCCCAGGAAACCTTCTAGTTTTTTTTACTCCATGACTAGTTCCAGGGGTTTTCACCCTAAGTAATTTAAATTTTGGACTCTCCTGGCTTATCCAAGTGTTGCACTTAGTCTGTATTGTTGCTGATAAATGCATTGCCAAATGAATTCAAGGAATAAGGGATTTTATTCTGGTTTATGACAGTTTGGTTACAGTTCCTTGTCCAGCTTCACAGAAGAGCTCACACCACCAGCAGGGGCCAAGGGAACCGGCCACACCATATCAATCCATCCACAGGACTGCTGAGAGAGGGACAATCCCTATTTGCCAGCATGTCTGGCCAAATACACTAAAGGATGCCAAATTCCCTAAGCAGCTTCCTCCATCTTATTCACTTCGCAGGGACTGGCCCCTCCCACCACAGGCTGGGCCTCCCAGACAATCTCCTGCAGAGTTGCTTGGGGCTTAATTCGACTACTGATCTTTCGCAACTGTGCCCAGAGCTCAGAGCCCTCATGTGACTTGTTATTACCAATATCCAACCATGACACCAAGTTCCAGAGAGCTAGAATATGCTATGAGGTTCTCTGTCGGCTTGCTGCCAGCCAGGGAACACAGCATGCTTGTTACAGGCCTCTGCAGGAGGGAGTCCTCCTGCAATACTGCTTCAGTCTCTGCACTGAGTATGCCCTGTGACGTCTTAGACAGCAGCTTTCACCCAAAGGCCCCTTTACTGGCGCATTCATTTCGCTGTGACAGCTGGCTTGTGATAAACATATTACCTTTGTTGCTTACTGCTAATAGATTTGCTCATTAATTGTAAATTGGGTTTTAGTTTTACAATTTAGCAGAGAAACACAGAAGGCAGATGTGAAAAGACAAAGTGTTCCAGAGCAGGACTTAGACATGATAGGAAGAAACTGGAGTAGGCACTGTAAGCTTTGGGTTTGAGTCCTGCCTTCCAGACGGCCACCTGTCGGAGCTGGTTCAGGGGTGACCAAGGCCCTGTCCACTTGGTTCATTCCACAATGTCTCTCCACCCTATTCTCTTACTATGTTACATGATGAATTTTTTTTTGATTTCCTATAATCAAAGAATCAAGAAGGGTCAATGCTGCTGCTGTTGAATATTATTACACTGTAATCTCTGGTTTTAATGTAAGGCTGCCTTATGAAGAAATGAATGAACGTTGTGGAGATAACAAATATCTATTAAGTTACCTTTGTCAGGAACTTACCTGATAACCCATCCTTGGATTCTTGCAGGTACTCTGGTGTTGGAACTGATTATGTTCTTATTTTGCTTTATCAGGAGGAAACTGAACACAGGAGATGTTAGGCAGATTGGTCAGAGGTACAAGGTTAGTACTGGCAGACTTCCCTCTGAGCCACATCCTATCATTATCCCATCGCAGAGCACTACCTGCCCTGCTCTGTCCTGCTTGCGAGTCTCCACCACTTTGAAAGGTTGATTGTGTTCTAGCCTTAAGATGGGGGTCTTGGTACTTCACACACACAACCTTCTCTCTCTTCATCTTCCTAATCCCACACAGATAGGCAGCTTTGGCTTTCTATTTCCTCCAAAATAAGTTGAGGTTTCCTGCATCTGTGGAGATAAGGACTTTTAACCTTTTAAAGGTCACAGAGGCAGGAAATGCAGTGAAAGCTCCACAGCCTCTCTGAAGTGTTCATGTGCAGACACATATACAGATTTTTGCACCACATTTCAAGATATTCACAGCCCCATAGCGTTAGACCTTGTCTGAGACTGTCAGATAAAGAAAGGGTCTATTGCACTGACAGGAGGTTGAGCAAGTGTTCAATTCTCCATTCTGAGTCAGAAAGCTATTTATTTTATGGTGTCCATGCCTCATTCTAGATGAAGTTTTTTTTTTTTTTTTTTTTTTTTTTCCAGACAGCTATTTTTCTGTGTGTGTCTAAGGATGGCTTCCGTGGAGGACTCATTGGAACAACTAACTCAAGATGGCCCGAAGAAGCTGGATTCTTTATTTATCTGCTTTCTTTTACCTGAAATATTGGCATGTCCATGCTCTGATTTTCAAGTTGAAAGTGGACAGTGAGGTTAATTTGTTGGTTCCACCATTTTTTTTACATAGTTGGCTGTTCCAAGTCTTCCCCTTAGAACTGTCTGGAGCTGTTGCTGACCTCTCACATCTCTCTGACTTGATATTACACCGAGGCTTAGCTAGGACCAGTGCTAACATATTCACAAAGAGCTCAAGCCCTTCCTTGTAAGCGGATTGTCAGGTTTAATGTGGACCGACCTTTCCATTTTGCATTTTTCTCTAAGAGCTGCTTTGTCCTGGTGGCAAATTTATAGTGACCTGTGGTTTGATTAATTGAAAGAGTTGATGCGTCGAGAATGTATAAGACATTAAGCACTGTAAAGCAAGCACTTACTAGGTTTCACTATCAACCCAGGGAAACATGACGCCTGTCGTTTAAATGCTTGATTTGGTGATATTTTTGTTCTGGGTTTAGTCTGAGAAGTATCATGGATGTCTCCCTGCCGTTTATTTAGGTAGACACTCCTTGTTGCTCAAGCTATAACATGGTCTGCTTATAGGAATGGCTCAAGTATCTTCAACCAAGCAAGCAAGCAGTCTATATTCCTTTCTCAGTATGATGCAAAGGATAGCTTGCAGAAGATAGTGCCGTCTTTGATGTCTGTTGGAGTCCTTTTTAGGACTAATTATTTGACTTTGCACTAATGAGATTAAACCCAGCAGGGGCAGATATTTTCTTTTTTAATTTTCGTTCCTGTTATTTAATTGGCATTACACACACATAATGAGACCAGGAAGAGAAAAAAAAACACACACTGTAGCAATCTGCTCAATACAAATAACTCAGGCAGATGCAACCAGATGTATCCATGGTGACCTCCCTGACTGTAGCACTCCACATATATCAGGGAATGTGGCCCAGAATGCTTAACTCCCTACTTGCTGAATGGTATTTTCTTCCCCCCACAACAGAGGGCACTTAGCTGACTCTTTGTGTTTCTTCCATACTGGGAGTTGATGGTCAGCCACTGTGGCAACAGTTGCCTGGAGATGAGTGTGTGTTCCTACTTGTTGGTAGCCCTGGTTGATGGATGGCCCAACAACTTCATTGTGGCAGACAAGAACACTTCTTCTCTTCCCAAGGCTCTCTCTTGCCACATCCTTAGTGAAGGAGAAATAATGGCTCAGAAGTCCAGCAAAATAGGTAACACATATACAAATGTCCTCTTTGTGTATTAAATTTTTAATCACCAAGGACAAACAGCTCCCTGAAAAGAGATGCTTAAGGCCATCAGTAGCAGCAGAGGATCCCTCTCTGATGAGCCAGGTGGTTTTCATCTCTCAGTGTTTTCCCCTGGACTTTGGATTCCAGCTTGTTCCAAAGGTGTCCAGCTGTGATGATACAGGTTTCATTTCGTACATGGGTAAGAGTTTCCTCTCTTCCAAAACAGCTCAAACATAATGGTAAGTTCCATCTTCCGTGGGACAAACTGAGTGATTCTACCATGGATCCTGGAACTTTCCTTTGTTTATGCAGCACATGGAACATGGAAATTTCCATGTCTGTAAAACAGGAGATATTGATATATTAATGCCATTGAAAGAATGGCACAAAGGAAGTCTCACACGCCCTGTTAAGGTCAACTCCTGCGGTTTTCTCCACCCCAAAGCTGGTTCTCTCTGGTGCCTTGGCAAGACAGGAACCTAGAAGATATTATCCAAACCTCACTGCTCTCTTTGATGCATTTGCCTGGGGCAGTGCTGGGGTCAGCAGGAGAGGTGTGGCAAGCAGGAGCTTGCCCTGTGTTTTCTTCATGGTGCAGGGACAATTGGCCAGGCCGCCATCAATACAGGGGTTTCAACCCCCAGAAGGAAGAGGGGTGTGAATGCTGCTTTGGGGTCTCCCAGGCAGGCCTTGAACTCCTCTCTCCTTTCCTGTCCTTTGATATGTCAGCAGTCTGCCTAGTTTTCAAGCCCAGGTCCTGTGATTTGTTGTTCAGGCTCACACCTTTCCTGCTGACCCCTTGCTGGACACACTCATCTGCAAAGTGACCTTGCACTTCTAGTTATTAATGATCACATGGGAAAATTGTTTTTGTATTTAATAAGTGAATTTCAAGGGAAACGGATGAACCAGTTGGTTCTGGTTATTGCATTTGACTCTGGTGTACTGGATGTTTAAAATCACATTATTTAAATGATACGAGTTTAGAAGCTTGATGATTTCCCACTCGGGACTTTGTGGTACTCCTAGTATTCACCTTGGATACCCGTGTCTTCATCTTCATTAAAGCCGCATTTGAATCCTCTTACCTCAGCTTCATGAGCCCTGTCATCCTCATTTTTGTCTCAGCTGTTGGAGATAACTGCATTCTTTTTTTAAAATCTTGCACGATGTGATGCTGTCTTTGGAAATTTATCACACACTGCTGGAACGCATTTGTGTTACATCGGAACAGTTATTTCTCCTTATATTTGTCCGGTGGGCATACACTTATGATCTCCGGTCTAACCATTCACTGCACTGCTTTAAGAAGTGATCGTGAATATTTAAAAGGCTTGTTTACAACAACATTCAATGGTTTCAGCTGTTGGGTCACCCCCTTGGGACAATGACTAAATCTTTGTTAAATTCCTTTCCTTCTTTATTGCCAATTATGTCCGTTTATAGGTTAATGTGCTCAGCGACAATTCACTGAATGGCCAATTTGCTTAATTTACCTGAGTCTTTCCACTAATTTTAGTCGACAGACTTTGATTTTGTCTTCTTAGCAGTATTTTAAAGAATGTTAAATGATCTCTGCCTCAGCTCTCTGCTACTTGGACTGGACATTGCAGGCCAATTTGGCATCTGCTGCCCTCTTGCCTTCCTCACAGAACCTGTTTCTCCCACTCAGCAGTAGGATTCCAGGAAGGCAGACCCTACCCCTGTTTCATTCACCTTATGCTGGCTGAAGCATGATTCAGATGAAAAAACAGAAATGACAAGTCTTCAAATTCTGTTATCATTCGTTGGGAGAAGACTGGGCGGATGGCTCAGGGGTTAAAGCCTTTGTTACACAAGCCAAAGGACCTGAGTTTGAATCCCCAGATCACATGTAAAAATGCCAGGTGGATATGTTAGTGATCTGAAATCCCAGCCCTGGAAGGCAGAGCCTGGGAAGCCCCAGAGTAAAACAGTAAGGAGGCAGAACAATCCAGGATGATCCTCAAAGTTACTCATGGCTTTACACAGCCATATACACTTAGGTGCTCTCTCTCTCTCTCTCTATCTCTCTGTCTCTCTGACACACACACACAAACACACACACACACAAACACACACACACACACACACACACACACACACACACACACACAGCAAACAAATGATGAAAATGACATTAGGAGAATGTAGCATATCACATATCACACAAGGCTTTTTAGAAGAATGAAGAGTCTTCATGAGACAGACAGAAGAGCAGAGGTATGGACACACACCTGTACTGTAATTATGTTGGGGGTAGGGGGATAAATGAGGAAGGATTGGCAGGTTTAGGGTTGCTAGCTTTGTTTTAAAATGATTTCCCTATCAAATTTACTGTGACTATCAGATTATGAATTGGGGCTATCTAAAGTCTCCAGATGGTTGTAAGTAGGCCAGGTTGTAAGTAGGCCATTGATACCTACTAGCCATTTTGTATCTACTGAATCATGAATTTAAAGAATTAAAAGCATGGTACTATAATATCTACTTTCTAAAACGCAAGTCAAAGCTCTGGTGACATATGATATGAGTTTATCCAGTCTTGCTTGGGTATCTAAATTCTTTCCTCTCCAACTGGAGAAGATTTGTATTGAAAATCTTGAGGCTTGACCAAGTCTACATCCACCTAACCCCATTCTAGGTCACCCCATCTTTTATTAGGGCAGGTGGGTGTATACTAAAGACAGTTCTTAGGAGTACTGCCATAGCTCTCCATTTTGCGCATGGAATTCAGATTCATATTACAAGAGCATAGAACTACAGAAGTCCTTTCCAAGTGACAGGAGTTAAGCTGTGAGCTAGAACTTATCAGCCTCATGATTTATCTACCATTCCGTTTTTCATACTTGGGAGAACATCAGAGAATGAGACATACTGTTTTGATCACTTGACATACCAAAATGATACACCCTTGTATATCATATTAGTTGCTGCTTGCTTTGGACTTTCTGCTTAGCCACTGATCCCAGGTTATTTTACTTTTTATGACTGGTTTTTTTTTTGTCTTTGTATTTTCAGTCTTTATTTGAGCAATGTGCCTTTTACTTTCAACATGCAGATGTGTTTCTTGCCTAAATGTGGATGCCTAGTCAGCATGTGCCATACTGGCATGCATGTCGGTCTAGCATTGAATTGGCAGGGTCACAGGGAAAGAGAAACCCTAAGCCTTGAAAGTCAGAGCCTGTAAAATGTGACAAAGGGAAAAAATAGAGAAATGACATATAGAAGGAATCAAAATAATTTCTGACATCAGGATTCCAGAGTGAAAGAATCCATGGCATGTTAGGATTCTTGGTGCCGTGAATTAGAAAAGATACTTCCCACGCTGAAGGCAGCCTTGGACCAGGCTTTAACCTCCTTGCCTACCCGTGTCTAGGACACAGGCAGCACAAGAGCCAGACAGCCCTGGACTTGGTTGTAATGCTTCTGTACTGTGGTTTTTTTGATTCTCTCTGCCTTATTTTTTTATTATTTATTCAATTATGTGTGTATGCATGTGTGCGCCTGTGTATGTATGTGTGTGTGTGTATATCTGTGTGTGTGTGTAGAACCACAGACGAATTCGGGAACCACCATGGACGCCTCCACCTCCTCCTTGTTTACTCTGCCCCAGGCTCTGCCCTACCAGGACCAGAAACGCAGGCCGCCCCTGCTTCCGCCTGGCGTCTATACATGGGGTCTAGGATCCGAACTGGGACCTTCTGCCTGCAAGGCAGAGGCTTAACCCCTGAGCCACCTGTCCAGCCCCTCTCTCTGCCTTGTTTTTTGAATCAATAGTTATAGCCTATCAATGCTGCAGTTATTTTTCTTATTACTACTGTGAGACAGTACTCAACTCATCAAGGAAGAAAAGGGGATTTAACTTACAGCTCCAGAAGGGAGATATAGTCCATGATAGTGGGAATCATATAGCAGAAGACATGCTTAGGGGCAGAAGTTAGAGGCCAGTTCAGGTCACCAAACCATTGTAAAGGCAGAAAGAACAAGAGCATTCAGAGAGGAAGCAGATCAGTTACCAAACCGCGAGATGGAATTTTGGCTGCTTTAACGTGTCTTCCTCTAGCAAGGCTCCGCCTTTTATGCATAGGTGCCACAAACTTGCCCAAATATCCACATCAACCAAAGATTCAAACACATGAACCTGTGGGAATTAACTCATTTACACGTCAGTCACTTATTGTCTCACGTTCTGCCTAGACCTGCAGCATCTGTAATCCCCCAGTAACGTGCAAACTCAGCCAGGTTAGGGAAGCTCATCCGGCCTGCATTGTCAAGATCTAAATGAGGCTTCAGATCTCATTTCTCTCTAGTCTGCCAATAGTTTACACCACGCTGACTTCCACAATGCTCTCTGAAAACAAGCTTCCTCCTTTCCCAGGGGTTTGAACTCGCAGTTTCCACTGCCACAGAATGGAATCATTAGCTTTTCATAGGCATCTTCAAGTACAAACTGGTCTTTCCTTAGACAGTTTCCCACCACTATCTAACTGTCATTCTGGCCAATAATCCTGCTTCATATTTCTTCTCTTACTGTTTTTGCATGTTGAACTGTTTATATGTTCATTGTCGTAATCATCTTATGTAGGATGCCAGGCTCATATGGATGAAGGTTGAACTTTGTTTATACCTGTATCTGAAATTGAGTCTGGCATAATGTAGTGCCTCAATAAAGATTTGTCGGAAAAAATAGAGGTGAACTGTTGCTCTTCACAATGAAACAACAGTACATTATTCATGTGTAAATTATAATACTAACAGAATAAAAAGTCCAAAGATTATAGAGGTTCGATCTTCAGTTCTAGAAAAACATGTCCCAAGAGATAATGGGGAGATGGCTCAGTGGGTAAGATCACTTTCTACACAAACACGTGGACCTGACTTTACCTTATTCCTTATTCCATTTTAGTTTAGAGAATAAAGATGCTTCTCACAAGAACAGCCTGTGGAGGAGTAAGACTTACTAGGCTTCACCTGATTTATCTCCAGCAATGGCTACTAGGAGAGACAACTTTGAGAACAAATCGCATCATCCAGAAGGTTTTGCTTCAAGGGTGCTTTGTCCATTTTCCTGCTGCTTGTGTATGCTGAAGAGGAGAGAACCCACTTCTGGTTTACAAGGAAGGTCATTTAATCCCAAGGAAGATCTCCAATTATTCTCACCCCTTTCTTTGTCCCTTTGAGTGTGGCTCAGGATTGTGGGTTGTACCTGTAACAAGAGTAGCTAGAATAAAGGCCCAAGGTGGCCTTTAGGTGTGAGTTCACAAAATAGTGAGTGAAGTAAACTATGATTTCATGGTTTGAATATGAGAACAATAACGATATGTATTTGTCATGCATGCAGCTAGAAAAGTCAGAATAAATTAATAGATATCATTTGAATCAATGATATTTATTCATCCAGCATTTATGAAAATGAGGCTAGATTCTATAAAAGAGACAATATTCTGGAAATGTAATGCATTTCTTTCACTAGTTAATTACCAAAAAGAGTAGACAATTTTCATTTAATATTGGTTCAAGTTCTTTTAACTGTCAAAAGTTATAACATGGAATCATCCCCATTCCTTCATTCATTATCTCTCTGGTGCTGAGGATTGAAACCAGAGCCATGTGCATGCTAGACAGGCACACTACCACTGAATACATCTCCAGCCCCTAATTATTCTATTTTTCAAAGTAGCTATCTTTAAGTGTAGAGTACATAATTTATTTCTGAGTACTTAATGACATTGTTCGTAATTATCACAGACCTCTGAGGATAGGAAATTCCAGAGTTATGCATAATTATCTTTCTTATAGTTAAAGCAACAGAAGCTTCATCACCATTAACAGTATCCCTGAATAATTAAGAGCCAGAAATATTTACATCTCTTCAATAAAGGCACATCATCAGCCAGTCATGGCATACATAAAAGCAGAGAAACATCTTTGTACCTGCCCTCAAAAAAAATCTGCTGAAGTATCCAGAACCTCACACTCTGTAACACTTTCTATATTAAAATAGTATATCACACCTGCCAAGAGACCAAGGTGAAGGCAGAAGGTCATTGGAGATCTTTGCTGTTGTATAATTGTTTGCCCAAAAGCAGAGTGATCAAAGAAGGAATGCTGCAAGTAGGACAGGCAGAAGTGGACAGGCAGAAGGTATGGTGATCTTGCATGTGCACTTGTCACAAGGGCAGGTATAGATGCCAGCCTACCCGGGAAACTAGAAAAGAGCAGGTAATGTCAATCTTGCCACCAAATGACAATTGGGCTTTGGACTTTCTACAGGTCAACACAGTACTGTTACTATTCCTCTTCAGGTTCTAATCTAAAGTTACATTTTCAATTCAAATAACTGTTCCAGAAATTAAATCGAGCCCATTTTAAAAGCCAAATTTCATGAGATATTGTATTCCAGAATAATACTTCACCTTGTACAAATGTACTCTTTCTCCTGCCTTTCCCTGATTCAATTCTATCAAAGCAGGCTGGTTCTGCAATTGTGTTAATACCATTATTTGTCTTAGGTTTGACACATCCACTTGGCTTGTATATTATCTAGTCCAGGGAGAAAAACCTCCCCTGAAGGTATATCAGCCCACTATAGTAAATCCTTCCAGTGTTTTTTTTTTTTTTTTTTTCTGACTGCACTGATACTTTGTTATTGTGAGCCTCAGCATCTTGTGATTGCTGAGGTCATATTTCCTGTCCTGATAACATATCTGAAACATCTATAAGAATCTTAGAAATAAGTTAGGTTTTAGCATTCACTAAGTTAAGCTAATTCCCAAGCACTTGAGAAATTGGGTTGCCCTGTGTGACTTGATTTTCAGTTGTTTCCCATGTTAGAAGGATGAACCTGCACATTTTTTCACTTCAGGTTGCTGACTATCACAATAACATAATGACTGCAAACAGGGCTGCAGTCTGCTATTTCTCTCTTTCCCAAGAAAGAGCTGGAAACACATTTCAGCACTATGTCCTGAATAACAGGATGTATTAATTTCATCTTCCTGCTGCTTAATGAATGCAGAATTTAAGCAATGTAAGTTCCATTTTTTGGTTATAAAGCCATTGGTGTGGCAGAATCAGGAGCCAAGGAAAAATGGCCATACCTTAGTCACAGGAAGAGGTGAGAGAATATATACTTTCTTGCTTGCCAAAATACTGAAACAACTCTCTTCATCTTATATACTTTCATTGAATAATTTCACTACTGTGGACTGTGTTGCCCTGGTAAATAATCGCCTAAAGTTTTGCCCAACTGACTTAATTAAATGATTCTTCATTGGTGTGACTAACAACTTAAATCCCAATTATCAAGTTGACACCTATGGGACTGGCACATAGGGTGTTCAGAATTGACTACTATCACCCCCCCAGAGTTACAAAGAAATCTAAAGAGTATGTGTCCGATGTTCAGAGTACACATTCCAGAAGATGGAAAGCCTGATAAAATATCAGCAGTCATAGAGAAAAATCATTTTTTCATAAAATACCTGTCTTAACTAAAGAGAAAGACCTATGGGTATCATTACTTTGATGCAAGTGGCCACCCTAGACAGTGATACACAGGACCAGTGCATGGTCTTATAAATAAGGTATTTTAACAGTTTCACTTAATTGAATTCCCAATAAAATTTTGTTTAGGAAATAATTGATTATAATATGTAATAAATATGTGCTTCTTTATGATTACATATGAAAAACAATTGTAACAATAGCCCAATCTAGAAAAAAGGTTCACATTTTACAGACTAGGTGATAGAAAATTTTTTCATGTGTATACGTGTGTGTGTGTTGTGTGTGTATCTGTGTATATTAAAGGGCACTGTGTTTGCCTGTGGAGGGCCAAGGATGACATTGGGAATCATGTTAGATTTCTCTACCTTCTTTTTGCTTTGCTCTTGGGTTTCCCAAACTCTGCCTTCTAGGGTTGCAAGTGCAGGCTGCCATATCTTCCTGGTGTTTATACATGGGATCTGGCATCTGAAATCAGGTCTTTCTGCTTGTGAGGCAGAGGCTTGCCCCTTAGCTTAGAAAATATTTTATAATGTAAGTTTTCTTCATACTTACTTTGGTTCTAGAGAAATATGCTGTCTTGAAAAACTTTCAAACATCACAAAGTATAATATGCGATGAATTTCTGTGTAGGAACTAAAATAGAAAAATGATTGCTAAGACAAGAAGAAATGAGACAAGGTTTCCTACTATTATAAAAGATCCTTTTGGGCCAGCAAGATGGCTCAGTAGGCAAAAATCACTTGCTACACAAATCTGATGACCTTAGTTTGATCCTTGGACCATAGTAGAAGAGAACTAATTCTTGAAAGTTGTCCTCTGACTGTTACATGCACACTATGTATGTGCACATGGAATAAGTATGCATGCATTGTGGGATGCACATACACAAAATGAATAAATAAATAATTTATTTTTTAAATAAAAAACTTCTCTCTTTTGGGCTACCTTTTGGGCTATGTGTGGGGCCAGCTGTACTTGATCACTCCCCTAGGCTCTGGGACACCAGCAGGCTTTGGTGGATCGGATTTCCCCTCTCATGGAAATCAGTACAAGGGAGCCTTAACCAACACTTAGTTAACCAATAATAAAACCTCTAAGATTTTAACAGAGTCCACAGGCACCACAAACCCACACAAGAACACCAACGCCTTGCTACTGAGAACTTTCAAGTTCCTTCTATTGAACAAAAGTGAATCTTCATGTACAATCCTAAGGCAAGTAACCTTTTTAACTTTCCTTCTTATCTCAGTTGACAGTCACCTCTGCTTCAAATCTCTGTACAGAACATCCAAAAGTCCACACATTCACCCCTTAAGACATTAACTATTAACATAAACCTTGAAGGAACTAATAGTTGCCATAGTACTCTAAGCTCTACCCCCTGACTTCTAAACCTACCCTATTTCATAATATAAAGTTGATCAAATACCTAACCCAAACCATACATAACAACCCTTGACACATAATCCAAATCATCTAAGCAAATGTATACATTAACCTTTTTACCCCCAGAACCAGACAGGGCCTTCACACTTTTTTTTTTTTTTTGGTAGCATATTGCCTTACCCGCAAAATAACAGCAAGAAATCCTAGACTGAGATCTTAAACACTTAGGTGAACAGTAGAAATAACAGTCCAAATGTAGCAATTTCTGTCTGACACACAACAGACATGAACACTCACCAAGAAATATTCTAGAAATCAAACACAAAATGAACAAGTCACACTGTAAATCCATAAGGAATAACAAAAACCATGACAACTCTCCCACAAAAATGTTGACCACATAACAATGGATCTCTACCAGAATAACCCCTTGGATATTAGTCAATAATTCAATAACCAAGACAAGAATTTTCAAAGCATGATCTTTGCCATGATGAAAACAATGAAAAAGGAAATCTGAGAGGAGTTAAATAACCGCATTGGCAAATATGAACAGGAGCACAACAGGCACCTAGATGAAATGAAAAAGGCAGATGAAGAAACAAAACTAGTCATCCAGCAATTGAAAAAAACTCATACAGAGATTAAGCTTGAAATTTAAAAAAGTTAGCTATAATCCAAAATTGAACAGAAAGTCTTACCAGCAGAATCAACAAAACAGAAAGTAGCCTATCAGAAGTAGAAGACAAGATGGTAGAACAAATTGGTTCAATTAAAGAGGTTTAAAAAGTCAAAAAAATGCTTCAGAGGAATACACAAGAGTCATGGGATTCAATAACCAAGACAAGAATTTTCATTGAAGAAACCAAATGCGTGTATTCATGGAATTCAGGAAGAAACCCATAAAGCCACCCCAGAAGAGATTTTTTTCACACTATCATTAACAAAATTTTCCACATCTAAGGAAATACCCATCCAAGTACAAGAGGCGTATTGTATACCATTCAGGTATGACCAAATTAGAAATTCACCACTGCAAATTATAGTTAAAACAGCACAGATACATGACAAAGACAATGTGCTGAGACCATCAAGAGAAAAAAAAAGTCACATTTATAGGTAAGTCTATTAAAATAACAGCTGGTTTTTCAGTGGAAACAGTAAAAGTTAGAAGAGCTTGGAAAGATATACTTCAAGTCATGAATGAACAACAAACCAGGCTTATAAAAGATAGTAGAAAAGATACTCAAGCTCAAAGAAAAGTAAAAACATATTTGAGAGGACAAAAGGAAAATAATACCAACACAACTTCCTAGCAAAGAAATACACACATAAAAGCCACAAAACACAGAAAATGACAGAAACCAACAAGCATTTCTTAATTACAGCCCTAAATATTAATGGGATTAACTCTCCAATAAAAAGACAGACTACAAATATGGATCAAATATCACAAGCCAGCAATCTGTTGGGATTGCACAGAATCTTTGAGCCACCATGACTACATGATGAGCAACAGAAGATGGACATTGAAGTACAGGATGCAATATTTAATTTTATATTTTCTTATTGTATCATGATGCTTTCATTTTGATATTTTATCTGTGTTAATTTATTTTGATTTAATAGACTTTTGGTTATGAAATTTTAAAATGTTGGAACTAAAATTTTAATGAAAAAATATTTTAAAATTTGTCTATGAGAATTTTAGAATTTTGGAATTAATAAAAGATTAAATATATTTATATTACAGGATAAATTTAAAACCTGTGCGATAAGGACTAAAAATTAAAGTTCAAAATTGATGCTTTTTGTATCAAGTTGACAAGGGGTGAGGTGTCATAGTTAGATACAGCTATCAACTTGATTGTTGAAGGTTCAGGCTCTGGGCACATTTGTAGAGAATTAGCTATTGAGTTAAGACCAGAGCATGTATGCTGGAGATTGCCTAGTTGATGAGGCAGTCCCAGCTCATGTTAGGTGGGACCAGTCCAGGGCAGTTGAATAAACTGGAAGGGAACTATGTACTTGGCTAGATAAACTGGTCCGGCAAGTAAGGATTTTCCTTCTCTCAATCATTATGTGGATATGGTGTGGACCATTCCCTTGGCCGTTGGTGTTGATGTGGGCTTTCCTGCAAAGTTGGACAAGGAACCCTTACCAGACTGTCATAAGAGAGAATAAACCCTTTGTTCAGTTAAGCTGTTAGGTTGTATATTTATCAGCAACAATGCAAAGTAATTGCCACAATCTAAAAACTTTATTGTAGGATGTCAATGTTTAATAAATACAAGAAATTTATATACTTCAGCACATTTTTAAATTTATGAAATAAAATTTTTAAAAATTTTTTTATTATTTATTAGTTATTCAATTGTGCATGTATCCGTGTGTGTGTGTGTGTGTGTGTGTGTGTGTGTGTGTGTATGTAGAACCACGGACGAATTCCTGAACCACCATGGATGCCTCCACCTCCTTGTTTACTCTGCCCGGGGATTCACAGGCTCTGCCCTACAAGGACCAGAAACGCAGGCCGCCCCCGCTTCCGCCTGGCGTCTATACGTGGGCCTAGGATCAGAACTCAGGACCTTCTGCCTGCAAGGCAGAGGCTGAAACCCTGAGCCACCTCTCCAGCCCTGAAATCGAGACTCTAAAATTAAGGACGAAAGTGTGGAATACACTTCAATATTTAGGCCCAGGTTGAAACTTCATGAATAGTACTCCAGTAGCTCAGGGAATAAGACCAACAATCAACAAGTGGGTAACCCAGGCTCAGAAAGACAAACTCTGCATGCTGTCTCTCATTTGTGGACATTTTAGCTCTGTGTGTCTAATTTGGAATTAGAAAAGGGGAAACTGAAAGGGTTGCATGAGAGAAAGGAGTGGTAGAACATAGGTAAAATGAATGAGGGGGTATGATGGGGGGTAAAGTTTAAACAAGATGGGTGGCAAGATGAGGTTGATATGGCAATTGTGTGTGTGTGTGTGTATGTGTGTGTGTGTGAACCAATGAACCAATGAATGTTGGAGAAAAAAAGCAACCTTGTATCTGTAACACAGTTAAAAAGTAGGGAATTTGAAGGGAGATACCTCACATAGCTATTCATTTCTGGTGATATAAGCAGTGGAATGTTAGACAAAATTCTCAGTAGCAGGTGTAGGCTATTTCCACAGAAGTTGTTAGTCAGGGTTTTCCCAAAGGCCCCCAGACAATGAAAACTCTCACCATTCTTCTTGGTTATCTAACAGAACTAGGCAATAAAACCCCATTGCTGTAGATGTAACACATTATGGTTCCAAGTTACAGAGAGATCAAGCTGGAACTGAGCTGGAAGCTTCCTTACTGCAGAGAACCATATTGTTCTCTAGTTTTCAGAGTGCCAGAGGCTGCACTGCTGGTTACCAGGGGATAGAAGGCGTCAACAGTGCTGCCCAGCTGTGAATCTACAACCTACTGACTTGAAAAGCAAGATGTACCCACCAGTGCGGTACTTTCAGACTGTCGTGGGGGCAGTCAACTACCTACAGATTGGGTTTGAGGCCCACCTTATGGGAGAGAATCCATGTCTGACACCATGAACCTAACAAAAACCCTGTGCTGGGGAGGTCACAGGTCCAAGGGGGGAAAATTCACTACTGTTGGTTAACCCAACTGACATAGCATCAAATTGTCTGCTAAATGTCTGTTTTATACTCAGACAAAAGCTATTCATGCCTTAATCAGAGAAGTCTGTCTTTGTCTGTCTTGGACTACATGTCCAAGATTATTCAAATGCCCTAAACAACGTGTATGCTGCTCCGGAGCATTGTGGAAGAGGGGGCAGAAAGCGTGTTCGAGAGAAGGCTTAGGGATTCCTTTGTTCAGATGTGAAACAGTAGTGCAACTATAGGCACCCATCAGCCAGGGCTGCTTTGCATTCACCCTGCTCAAAACTGGACCTGCCAACAAATTGATTTAGATTGGGAAGGTAAGGGACCCCTACTAGCTAATGTGAACTGCTAGCTAATGATGGATCTGGGAGAGAGCCAGTCCTTGTTTCCAGTACAGTACCCACTGCTGATCCCACCAGGTTCCAAAGGATAACTCCAAATCCATGGTTACACAGAGGGCTCTGGTTGAATTTAGTCAAGTCATGAATAGAAACAAAAGAAAAAGAAGAGGAGGAAGAGCAAGAGAACATGAAAGGGAGAACATATTTGTAGGAAATGGGGGTAAGCAGGAGATGATAGAAGGTGGGAAAGTTAGAGGAGCGAGTGAACATTATGTGCATATGTGAATTGTCAAAACATTTTAGAAAGTTTAACATGCACTCAATCTAAGGACTGTTGCTAGAATAGCTATGTGCTGCTGGAAGGAGAAGGTAAGGGCCTACAAGGTGAATGGCAAGCTATTTTTCAAGCCGCAGTGGAGCTGAAGCACTATAGAACAGGGCTGGAGAACCAGCTGAGTGGTTAAGATCACTCGCTTGCAAGACCAAGCACTGGAGTTCATATCTCAGCACATGTAGCAAGCCTGGCATGGTTTCACATACAATTGTAACTGCAGCACAGAAGCAAGTAGAGACAGGATCACTGAGGCTTGTTGGCCTGCAGTCCAACCAAACCAAACCAAATGGAACAAAAAACCCTCAAGCTTTAGGTTCAGGAAGAGACCCAGTCTCAAAGAAATGAAGTAAAGAGTGATAAAGAGAACACCTGAGCCCTTTTTTTCCTCCGTGCATACATACAAACACATGGGGGAAGCAGAAAGAGTAGGGGGAAAACGTGGTGTGTAAGGATAAGGGCTGTGTGATAAATTTGAGCATGTGCGAATGTGTGATGGAAGGAGGGTAACAAAAGAAGAGAGGTCAAGAAAGAGGGGAGAACCCCAGAGGAAGTAAGGCCTTGAATGGCCATTACTTAAATCTATATTCTTAGGACGGGTATGATAGTTAGTTCAGATGTCAGCTTCATAATTGAAGACTTGAGTTCTGGGCACATTTGTAAGGAATGAGTAGTTGTGTTCTGAGCAAACCTGCAGGAAATTATCTAATTATGGGGAAGGCCCAGCCCATGGTAGGTGGAACAAGTTACTGGGCAAGTGAATAAAGTGGAGGCGCTGATTAGGGAAGTTGGCATTCTTTGTTATACTTGTGCAGACATGCTGTCTGGCAAGGGAAGTTTGCCTCTTTCTCAGTAGTCCTGATGATATGGTGTAGCCAGTTCCCGCAGCTCCTGGTGTTGGTATAAGCTTTTCTACCTAGCTGGATTAAGAAATGTAACTAGGGCCGGAGAGATGGCTCAGGGGTTAAGACTCTGCCTCACAAGCAGAAAGTCCTGAGTTTGTATCCCAGGTCCCGTGGTAAAAACTCTTGGTGGAAAAGGCAGTAGACTGCACTTCTGAGCCCTGGCAGGCAGAGCCTGGGAAATCCCATAGAGAAGCAAGAAGAAGGTAGAGGCAATGCAGGATGATTCCCAAAATCACACACAGGAACACACAGTACCCTCTGATACACACACACACACACACACACACACACACACTGAATACATAAATAAAGTTTTTTTTTAAAAAAAAATGTAACTGGATAGTCATAAGGTAGAATAAAATCCCTTGTTCCTAAGTAATTTTGTCATTTACCATGAATTCATTGGTAATATGCAAAGTAACTAAGGAGCTAAGCTGAAATATTTGGAAATAAAGGAAAATAAACTACCAAAGTTAACCTACTTTGTAGCAAATATATTCTATTCTGAACATCTTTAAGTCTGTTTTTCATGTGGGATGTTCATAGCTGTGTTTCTTCTTCGTATGCCCAGTATTTTAGTCATTTTTCTCTGTACTTGGGTCTGCTCACAGTTCTTTTTAATATTATACCTCTCATAGGTATTGTCAAGATTAGCCAACTTTGACACTGGAATATGAATAATTAGGGCAGCATTTTGTGATGGAGCCAAGAACTTGAAGTCTTCTTGCTTGCTACAGCCTCCTGGTGCTGAGATGACAGGCGTGCATCACTGTACCTGCTCAGCATCATTTCAGATGTCACCAAATGTATTCCCTGCTAGGCTGTCAGTCTTGTTTTCCAGGTGGCTAACCCCTCTTACTCCTCCCCATTTCAAGCTTCTTCTATTCTTACTTCCATTCCTGCCCTTCTCATCTCCCCAGCTATCACATTTAGTATCTCGCTGACTTCTGCTGGCAAACGCTGAGGGTTGATATTTTCCTTCTGATCTACTAGTCAAATAGTCACTACCTTCCACTGTGACTCAGTTCAGGATGTTGGTGGGGAAACTACTCCTGGAGTGTTTTAGGTAAATTTACCAAAAAGGTGACAGCAGCAGAATGCCCTGCTAACAGCTCAAACTGAAATGTACACTTATTCCCTTGGGTGCCCAAATCTTTTTTGAATCCTCAGCTTCAACAATGCATGAACTGCACAATGTTGGAATGACACATGCCTTCATATGACCCATACTGCCTATGTGGCTGTCATTTTGCCCTCAAATCCTTTCTGAGGAGTATTTCAACAATAGGCTCATCACACGAAAGAACCCTGAGAACTAACTCAGATCTTATCTCCTAGTAATTCTCTCAGCCCATTTTGGGAAGCACTTCAC